>JAJOZX010005110.1:192500-240000 GCA_023014485.1 Bathynomus jamesi
GCATATATTTAAGAATTATGATACTACTTGTACGCATGGAGGCATAGAAGGCAAAACATTATGCAAAATATTGAGCTTTAAAAACGATACCGTGAAATAAAAGTTTACTTACTACAACATCAGAACCTTACTTTTCTTGCCTTTCTTTCAGCAAATTCATTAATAAAATCCTCCAAGTTAATATTTCTAGCTTTCTTGTTTTCAATTGATATAATTGAGAGTCCACTTAATCTTTTTTCATTCATAGAATTTCGAAGATAGTTCTTTATTAGTTTAAGTTTTGAAAACGATCTCTCTGCACTTGAAACTGTCAAGGAATTGTGAGGAACAATGTTATGGCTGTCACAACTTCGGGAAAACTTGAACACAAAGAACTGTTGTCTTTAATTAAAAATGAATATAGCTCATGGATTGTCGTCATTTTTTTCAATGTCTGTTTTTAAGGACATTCGAAAAGAGAGTAACTGACTTTGAAATCCAGATGAAATATAATTTTTCTATTTATTTACTAGCTTTGTTGCTCTTTGAAATAACTTCTCATCACTTGTTGAAACCCCCCGGGCCCCCCCCCAAAGGCCCTGGCCCAGGGGCACTGCCCCGCCTGCCCCTAGCTAGCTCCGACCCTGCCAGACACTCTTTATATCCACCGTAAAATACACATACCAAATTTACTCATTCGGTCTATCCTTTTTGCATACATCACCCACAATTTCCATCCAGCAAAATTCCTAATTCCCCCACCACCACCACCACCCAAGCCCCTAATGCAGAATGAATATTCCATCTCCATTTCCTACGAATTCGTCAAAGAATTACTGACGTTCAACAATTCAAACAATCTCCATATGCACAGCTTTGACAACGTGCCAATTAGAAAAGCCATCGACATCTGCACCATCAACTTATTTTCCACTATCAGAACACAGATCTCAACCTAACGAAACAAGAATTCACCAAACTGCTAACCCTTGCAACTTCAGACACCTACTTCTTTTCAACTTTACCAACAAACCTATTCAATAGCCAGGGGATCCCCCTAAGAGCCACACTAGCTAACATCATTCTCTGTTATCACGAAAATAATGGCTACTCCATTAACCCACCCATTACAAACACACTTATGTAAAAGATATGTCGATGACACCATTCTACTCTTTCACACTGCTAACCACGACCCCCTTTTTATTAACTATCTCAATTCCCAGCATCAAATCATCAAATTCACTAAAGAAAACGTAACTAACATCACCTTACTCTTTTTAGATATAACAATAACAAAACAAAATAATAAATTCAGCACTTCCATATATCGAAAACCTACATATACAGACCTAGATACAAACTACTTAAGTCACACCCCCTTACTATATAAAATTAACAGTATTAAAATCTTAATCCATCTTACTTATCAACTTTGTTCCTCCTACTTATCCTTCCACTACGAAATAGAATTCGTTCACAGTTTCTGCATTAATAATTCTTTCCCAAAACATTTACTACATTCTCTAACTAGAAATTTTCTCAACAACATTTATCAACCCCCCTTAAAGGGTCTACTGTTAAAAATGATATACATTACTTTTATTCGCCCTACTACGACTATATTAGTTACAAAATACAATCACAACTTCGCCACCTACTCAACCCACTTTACCCTCAATTTAGTCATCAATTTGTAGCCACCAATGATAATAGCATTAACTCTCATCTCAACCATAAAGAAAAAAACCCACCCACTTGTCTCATCAATAGCTACTGTTTCAGTTATACTCACTGAAATACGAGCTATATTGGCAGCACCATTTGCCAACACCAAACAAGTGTGGACGAACATCGTGTCATTTCTACCCAACGAAATCATCAACAAGAGATCATTGACACCTCCACAATCACCCACTGCTCCCCAACAATTTCAAAATTATCAATTCAGCATACTATTCAATCAACCGACCTCAGCACCCTCGAATACCTATATATCCTTAACACAAAACCTTGGAATTAATAACACACTGGATTGGTGCACCATTAAATATAACAATGAATCAATCAGTACAAAACCTACTTTCGACGACTACAGTTCTTACCTTTATACATTTTATATAATTTTAACTTTAATTTATTATCATAGGACTGTACAAATATTTTGGTATAAAATCTTACTATATTTGTACACTTTTTATTTTTTACTTCTTAGCAATGATGATGGAAATCGAATTTCCGAAACGTCTGATTAATAAAACATGTATCACCTTCTAATCCTCCTATTCCTTAATATATATATATATATATATATATATATATATATATATATATATATATATATATATATATATATATATATATATATATATATATGGCAAATCTGGGTTTTCTGAGTTTCATTTGTTAACACACCAGAAAATAAATTGAATTGAAGCCTAAAATAATTATAGATTATAGGTATATAAAATCCTCATTATTATTATTACAATATACATGCCGCAAGACGTATAGCTTTTGATATCTTCAATATATGAAAGATTCTGTTTCTTCCTGGACAATAATTCATATACTCGTGACGACAGATGTTGACATGAAAAGGTTCTATTCACGAGTGCAGACAGTGGAACAAATACTTTCACAAAATCAGTTGAAAAAATAAGAAGTAGATGATAACAAATTTTCATACACACACACACACACACACACACACACACACACACACACACACATCTCCGCATATTTAGTTATTTATTCAACTATCATTATTCTTCGATTCTATAGGTAAGGCAACTTTCAGGGTTTCTGGCCACTGTATAATATTTGAGTCTAAGTCTATGAACGGATTACAGTCTTTCAAAAAGGTTCTTCATAATTTTGAAGCGGTACAAAATAGGTCTACCCCTCTAATTAAATTATTAAGGGCTCAGTTTAGAGCTATAATTTTGTATTGCTCATATAATCTATGCATAACCTTTTGTTTACATTATGTATCTAGAGATGGTTTAGATACTAAATTATTGAATAGGACTAGTGGCCTTAGATCATGCTGGCTTGAAAACCTATCTTAGAATGTATACTCTATTTTTAATAGGATAAAAATAGTTTCTCTATACACATGGATATTAAAGTTCACGAGGTCTAACATTTCTTAAGCCTATCAAAGGTTGTAAATCCCCTTCAGTAAGCTGTATTGAGAAAAGCATCTAATCTTTTTGAAGACTTCAAATTTGACTGCTACAAGTCTCTCAAAAATTATATTATCAAAATAAAATTTCGGAGGATGATTACGACCAAATACACTGTATCGTCACCTCCCGAGACACCAAGGACGGAACAAGAGTGTCACGGGCCCCGAGGCAAAACTTATTTACGGGCCCCCTAACAAAATTTTTATTATACATTTATATTGCTTTTCTTTGCATTATTTATTTAGCATATATTTAAGAATTATGATAGTACTTGTACGCATGAAGGCATAGAAGGCAAAACATTATGCAAAATATTGAGCTTTAAAAAGGATACCGTGAAATAAAAGTTTACTTACAACAACATCAGAACTTTACTTTTCTTGCCTTTCTTTCAGCAAATTCATTAATTAAATCCTCCAAGTTAATATTTCTAGCTTTCTTGTTTTCAATTGATATAATTGAGAGTCCACTTAATCTTTTCATTCATAGAATTTCGAAGATAGTTCTTTATTAGTTTAAGTTTTGAAAACGATCTCTCTGCACTTGAAACTGTCAAAGAATTGTGAGGAACAATGTTATGGCAGTCACAACTCCGGGAAAAATTGAGCACAAAGTACTGTTGTCTTTAATTAAAAATGAATATAGCTCATGGATTGTCGTTATTTTATTTTTTCAGTGTCTGTTTGTTAAGGACATTCGGAGAGAGAGTAATTGACTTTGAAATCCAGAGGAAATATCATTTTTATATTTATTTACTAGCTTTGTTGCTCTCTGAAATAACTTCTCATCACTTGTTGAAACAACCCGTCCCCCCCCCCCAAAGGCCCAGGCCCCGTGACACTGCCCTGCCTGCCCCTAGCTAGCTCCGCCCCTGCCAGACACTCTTTATGGCCACCGTAAAATACACATACCAAATTTACTCATTAGGCCTATCCTTTTTGCATACATCACCCATAATTTCCACCTAGCAAAATTCCTAATTCCCCCACCACCACCACCGTAGCCCTAATGCAGAATAAAATTCCATCTCCATTTCCTACGAATTTGTCAAAGAATTACTGACGTTCAACAATTCAAACAATCTCCATATGCACAGCTTTCACAGAGTATTCCTCTACAACAACGTGCCAATTAGAAAAGCAATCGACATCATCAACAATTATTTTCCATTATCAGAACACAGACCTCAACATAACGAAACAAGAATTTACCAAACTCCTAACCCTTGCCACTTCAGACACCTACTTCTTTTCAACTTTACCAAACAAACCTATTCAATAGCCAGGGAATCCCCTAAGAGCCACACTAGCTAACATCATTCTCTGTTATCACGAAAATAATGGCTACTCCATTACGCCACCTATTACAAACACACTTATATAAAAGATATGTCGATGACACCTTTCTGCTCTTTCACACTGCTAACTACGACCCCTTTTTTATTAACTATCTCAATTCCCAGCATCAAATCATCAAATTCACTAAAGAAAACGTAACTAACAACACCTTACTTTTTACTGTAGATATAACAAAACAAAACAAAATTAGAAATTCAGCACTTCCATATATCGAAAACCTACATATGCAGACCTAGATACAAACTACTTAAGTCACACCCCCTTACTATAAAAAATTAACTGTATTAAAATCTTAATCCATCGTACTAATCAACTTTGTTCCTCCTACTTATCCTTCTACTACGAAATAGAATTCGTTCACAGTTTCTGCATTAATAATTCTTTCCCAAAACATTTACTACATTCTCTAACTCGAAATTTTCTCAACAACATTTATCAACCCCCCTTAAAGGCCCTACTGTTAAAAATGATATACATTACTTTTATTCGCCCTACTATGACTATATAGTTACAAAATACAATCAGAACTTCGCCAACTACTCAACCCACTTTACCGTCAATTTAGTCATCAATTAGTAGCCACCAATAATAGTAGCATTAACTCGTATCTCAACCATAAAGAAAAAACCCAGCCCATAGTCACATCAATATCTACTGTTTCAGTTGTATTCACTGCAATACGAACTATATTGGCAGCACCATTTGCCACCACCAAACAAGAGTGGACGAACATCACATCGTGTCGTTTCTACCCAACGAAATCATCTATAAGAGATCATTGACACCTCCACAATCACCTACTGCTCCCCAACAATTTTAAAATTATCAATTCAGCATACTAATCAATCAACCGACCTCAGCACCCTCGAATACCTATATATCCTTAGTACAAAACCATGGAGTTAATAACACACTGGATTGGTGCACCATTAAACATAATCAATGAATCAATCAGTACAAAACCTACTTTCGACGACTACAGTTCTTACCTCTATACATTTTATATAATTTTAACTTTAAATTATTATCATAGGACTGTACAAATATTTTGGTATAAAATCTCTTACTACTGTATATTTGTACACTTTTTATTTTTTACTTCTTAGCAATGATGTTGGAAATCGAATTTCCAAGACGTCTGACTAATAAACATGTATCACCTTCTAATCCTCCTATTCATTACTATATATATATATATATATATATATATAATGTTATAATGTTATAATGTTTCAGACCAACAAAGACCCTAGGGTCCACTCATGGCTGGTCTACCTAACTGTATGTCCTCCGTGGTGGTGGAGGGGACCTACAATTTTACGTGGGTTCCGAACCACAAGAACATAAGAAACTTATTTAAAAACTGCGGGTAAATTGGCAACGACCAATTTTTACGAAACTATATAATTATCAATTTAAAAATAATTAATTATCGGTTTAAAACTAAAGATAGAATCTCTCGGTCCAGAGGAGCAAGTCATAATAGACTACTATCCACAAATATGTTACATTCTATATCTATTTATAACGGACATGCAAATATATCAGATCCAAGAATCCAGTCAATTTCATTACGGTATCCATCAAGTCACGGTCCATATCGATTGCGGACCAAGTCAAAATTTACAACCATATACATTATCAATTTAAAAATAATTAATTATCGATTTAAAACTAAAGATAGAATCTCTCGATCCAGAGGATCAAGTCATAATAGACTACTATCTACAAATATGTTACACTCTATATCTATTATATAACGGACATGCAAATATATCAGATCCAAAGAATCCAGTCAATTTCATTATGGTATCCATTAAGTCACGGTTCATATCGATTGCGGACCAAGTCAATTTTACAACCATTACTGTTACTGTTGCTCGTAACATTCTGTAGCCAGGGATGGCAAATCTGGGGTTTCTGAATTTCATTTGTTAACACACCAGAAAATAAATTGAATTGAAGCCTAAAATAATTATGGGTTATAGGTATATAAAATCCTCATTATTATTATTACAATATACGTACATGCAGCAAGACTTATTGCTTTTGATATCTTCAATAGATGAAAGATTCTGTTTCTTGCTGGACAATAATTCATATACTTGTGACGACAGATGTTGATATGAAAGGTTTCTTTTCACGGGTCCAGAGAGTGGAACAAATACTTTCAGAAAATCAGTTGAAAAAATAAGAAGTAGATGTTAACAAATTTTACCACACACACACCACACACACACATCGCATATTTAGTTATTTATTCTAAGGCTATGATTGGATTACAGTCCTTCAAAAAGGTTCTTCATAATTTTGAAGCTGTACAAAATAGGTCTACCCCTCTAATTAAATTATTAAGGGCTCAGTTTAGAGCTATACTTTTGTATTGCGAATATAATCTATGCATAGCCTTTTGTTTAGATTAATGTATCTTGAGATGGTTTAGATACTAATTATTGAATAGGACCAGTGGCCTTAGATCATGCTGGCTTGAAAACTTATCTTAGAATGTATTCTCTATTTTTAATAGGATAAAACTAATTTCTCCATACACATGGGTATTAAAGTTCACGAGGTCTAACATTTCTTAAGCCTATCAAAGGTTGTAAATCTCCTTCAGTAGGCTTGGACTGCGACGTGTCTGTAAACTGGTATAGCTTTTCGGTAATAGAATACCCAATCTTAGTCCAATAATTCAGTTTTTAAGTACACACACACACACACACACATATATATATATATATATATATATATATATCTCGTCTACGGGGCATAGTTGAAATAGACGAGCTGTTCATTCGAGTTCATCCGTAAATTTTGATTCTGTGCACTAAGATGAATTTGATATGTTGCACTCACTTGAAGGGACGAGATGTTCGCTTGCACACTCTGTAACACATAACTATGTACACTCCGGCTCATATGGTACTGTACTGAGACAAGCATCTAATCTTTTTGAAGAATTCAAATTTGACTGCTACAACGACCCTGAGAAATGCACAGTTAAGTCTCTCAAAAATTATATGATCAAAATAAAATTTCGGAGGATGATTACGACCAAATACACTGTATCGTCAGCAACCCAGACACCAGTAACAGAGCAAGAGTGTCACGGGCCCCGAGGCAAAATTATTTACGGGCCCCCTAACAAAATTTTTATTATACATTTATATTGCTTTTCTTTGCATTATATATTTAGCATATATTTAAGAATTATGATACTATTTGTACGCATGGAGGCATAGAAGGCAAAACATTATGCAAAATATTGAGCTTTAAAAACGATACCGTGAAATAAAAGTTTACTTACTACAACATCAGAATCTTACTTTTCTTGCCTTTCTTTCAGCAAATTCATTAATAAAATCCTCCAAGTTAATATTTCTAGCTTTCTTGTTTTCAGTTGATATAATTGAGAGTCCACTTAATCTTTTTTCATTCATAGAATTTCGAAGATAGTTCTTTATTAGTTTAAGTTTTGAAAACGATCTCTCTGCACTTGAAACTGTCAAAGAATTGTGAGGAACAATGTTATGGCAGTCACAACTCCGGGAAAAATTGAGCACAAAGTACTGTTGTCTTTAATTAAAAATGAATATAGCTCATGGATTGTCGTTATTTTATTTTTTCAGTGTCTGTTTGTTAAGGACGTTCGGAGAGAGAGTAATTGACTTTGAAATCCAGAGGAAATATCATTTTTATATTTATTTACTAGCTTTGTTGCTCTCTGAAATAACTTCTCATCACTTGTTAAAACGACCCGTCCCCCCCCCAAAGGCCAAGGCCCCGTGGCACTGCCCTGCCTGCCCCTAGCTAGCTCCGCCCCTGCCAGACACTCTTTATGGCCACCGTAAAATACACATACCAAATTTACTCATTAGGCCTATCCTTTTTGCATACATCACCCATAATTTCCACCTAGCAAAATTCCTAATTCCCCCACCACCACCACCCTAGCCCCTAATGCAGAATAAATATTCCATCTCCATTTCCTACGAATTTGTCAAAGAATTACTGACGTTCAACAATTCAAACAATCTCCATATGCACAGCTTTCACAGAGTATTCCTCTACAACAACGTGCCAATTAGAAAAGCAATCGACATCATCAACAATTTATTTTCCATTATCAGAACACAGACCTCAACAAGCGTAATTTAGAGATAGTTATAGCTGCGGATAGTAAACATAATCCAAAAAAGTTTTTTGAATACGTAAATAATCGTAAGCCGGTAAAGGATAACATAGGCCCTCTAGTGGATGTAAATGGCGCTTTGGCTTCTGACGCTCAGGCGATGGCGGGTATTTTCAATAACTTTTTTGCGACAGTTTTTACCGTAGAGGACGTAAATAATGTCCCCGACGTTGACGATATCGTTCCATTTAGTAGCGAGACTATTTTAGATGAAATAACTGTTTACGAGGCTGAGATTGCGCATTATATCGATAGGCTAAAAGTTAGCAAGGCTCCAGGCCCTGACGCTTTTTATCCTAGACATTTGAAAGATTTGAAAGACGTTATCGTAGGCCCCTTAGCGAAGATTTTAATCAGTCACTCGAAACGGGGATTATTCCTGAAGACTTCAAATTAGCTAACGTCACGCCTATTTTAAAAAAGGCGACCGCGCGGTAGCTAGCAATTATAGGCCCATTAGCTTAACGTCAATTGTCGGTAAACTTTTGGAATCCGTAGTTAGGGATCGTATTATCGATCACTTAGAAAGTAGGGTTTGATTAATAGTAGTCAGCACGGGTTTCGACGCCATAGGTCTTGTTTAACTAATTTGTTTAGAATTTATAACGAAATAGTGCGCGAATACGATAGGCATAGGGCAGCTGACGTTATTTATTTAGATTTTAAAAAGGCGTTCGATACAGTTCCGCATAGGAGACTAATTGCGAAGGTTAAAGCGCACGGTATCCGCGGTCAGGTAGCTAACTGGTTAGAAGAATGGCTTCGTGCTAGGAGGCAGAGGGTCGTAGTTAATGGTAGTGAATCGGGGTGGTTAGAGGTGTAGTGGTGTCCCACAGGGTTCAGTGTTAGGCCCATTGTTTTCGTAATTTACATTAACGACATAGATGTAGGATTGATTAGTAACGTGTCAAAATTCGCGGACGATACTAAAATAGGCGGTAAGGTTGTTAACGAGGACGATAGAAATAGGATCCAAGACGATGTAGATAGGATTATGGAGTGGACGGATAAGTGGCAGATGCAATTTAACGTAGATAAATGTAAAGTTTTGCATATAGGTTCTCGCAACAATAATTACGTGTACACGATGGATGATAGGGATTTAGCGAGCGTTGACGAGGAAGTAGATTTAGGCGTACGCGTAACTAAAGATTTAAAGGTTAGGAACCAGTGCCTGGAGTCTTGCGCAAAAGCTAATAGGATGTTAGGCTTCATAGCGCGTAATTTCGAATTTAAATCGAAGGATATATATTGCCCTTACAAGTCCCTAGTCAGGCCTCATTAGAATATGCCGTTCAGTTTTGGTGCCCGTACTTGCGTGAGGATATTGATAGGTTAGAAAGGGTTCAGCGTCGTGCCACGAAACTGATTCCGTCATTGCGCAATAAGCCTTATGAAGATAGAATTAAAGAGCTAGACTTGTATTCACTCGAAACTAGGAGATTAAGGGGGGAGCTTATTGAAGTTTTCAAAATCGTTAATAACATCGATAACGTAAATTTTGACAAATTGTTCACTTTTGATAATAGTAATACTTGCAATAACGGATTTAAGTTGCGTGGCAGGCGTTTATTACTAATATCGCTAAAAACTCTTTACGTTTAAAGTAATTGATAAATGGAATAATCTTCCGCGTCAGTCGTTCATTCTACCAGCGTTAATATGTTAAGAACCGTCTTGACAGACATTTTAAAGGTATTAACGTTGTTAATTTAAAAAACAACAAAGTTAGCAACGGAAGCTCTGGTGGTGGTGCTCGAGGATGAGTCTGTTGACGATGAATGCCAGCTTGTGACATGCCAGCGTGTGATGCCAGCAATAAAATTATAAAAAAAATTAAAAAAAATTAGACTAACACGAATGTAGATGTAGCTCATAACGTAAACTAACCACTTTTTGTTTAACTTACCTACTTTTTTTTTTTTCCTTACTTTGCATGTCTCTAACTCTTTCTTGCATGTTTGTAGTTTGCATGTATGACAGTGAGTTAAGACTGTGTTTGCATGGTTTGTAAGCGTTCTTATTTTATTCTTTTCATCTTTCACCCTTCCTATTCTCTCCGACTATCTTTCTGACTTGTCGGCAGTGGCCGGCGGATGATGATGGTGAGACACTTTTCCTCTTTTTCTGAATGAATGTTAACCCATGAGTGATAGGTGTTGCTCTTACTTAACCCCTTATTCTCTTCTCTTCTCTTAACCCGCTACTCTTTCCTTTCTCTGGGCTAACCTTAGAGTGGATCTTAGGGTCTTGTTAGCCTTAGCTGATGTAGATCTGTAGATCTGTAACGAAACAAGAATTTACCAAACTGCTAACCCTTGCCACTTCAGACACCTACTTCTTTTCAACTTTACCAACAAACCTATTCAATAGCCAGGGAATCCCCCTAAGAGCCACACTAGCTAACATCATTCTCTGTTATCACGAAAATAATGGCTACCATTACGCCACCTATTACAAACACACTTATATAAAAGATATGTCGATGACACCTTTCTGCTCTTTCACACTGCTAACTAGACCCCTTTTTTATTAACTATCTCAATTCCCAGCATCAAATCATCAAATTCACTAAAGAAAACGTAACTAACAACACCTTACTCTTTTTACTGTAGATATAACAATAACAAAACAAAATTAGAAATTCAGCACTTCCATATATCGAAAACCTACATATGCAGACCTAGATACAAACTACTTCACACCCCCTTACTATAAAAAATTAACTGTATTAAAATCTTAATCCATCGTACTAATCAACTTTGTTCCTCCTACTTATCCTTCTACTACGAAATAGAATTCGTTCACAGTTTCTGCATTAATAATTCTTTCCCAAAACATTTACTACATTCTCTAACTCGAAATTTTCTCAACAACATTTATCAACCCCCCTTAAAGGCCCTACTGTTAAAATGATATACATTACTTTTATTCGCCCTACTACGACTATATTAGTTACAAATACAATCAGAACTTCGCCAACTACTCAACCCACTTTACCGTCAATTTAGTCATCAATTAGTAGCCACCAATAATAGTAGCATTAACTCGTATCCCAACCATAAAGAAAAACCCAGCCCATAGTCACATCAATATCTACTGTTTCAGTTGTATTCACTGCAATACGAACTATATTGGCAGCACCATTTGCCACCACCAAACAAGAGTGGACGAACATCACATCGTGTCGTTTCTACCCAACGAAATCATCTATAAGAGATCATTGACACCTCCACAATCACCTACTGCTCCCCAACAATTTTAAATTATCAATTCAGCAATACTAATCAATCAACCGACCTCAGCACCCTCGAATACCTATATATCCTTAGTACAAAACCATGGAGTTAATAACACACTGGATTGGTGCACCATTAAACATAATCAATGAATCAATCAGTAAAACCTACTTTCGACGACTACAGTTCTTACCTCTATACATTTTATATAATTTTAACTTTAAATTATTATCATAGGACTGTACAAATATTTTGGTATAAAATCTCTTACTATATTTGTACACTTTTTATTTTTACTTCTTAGCAATGATGTTGGAAATCGAATTTCCAAAACGTCTGACTAATAAACATGTATCACCTTCTAATCCTCCTATCATTATATATATGTGTATATATATATATATATATATATATATATAATATATATATATATATATATATATGAGGAAACTACTGTTGCTCGTAACATTCTGTAGCCAGGATGGCAAATCTGGGGTTTCTGAATTTCATTTGTAACACACCAGAAAATAAATTGAATTGAAGCCTAAAATAATTATGGGTTATAGGTATATAAAATCCTCATTATTATTATTACAATATACGTACATGCAGCAAGACGTATTGCTTTTGATATCTTCAATAGATGAAAGATTCTGTTCTTGTGGACAATAATTCATATACTTGTGACGACAGATGTTGATATGAAAGGTTTCTTTTCACGGGTCCAGAGAGTGGAACAAATACTTTCAGAAAATCAGTTGAAAAAATAAGAAGTAGATGTTAACAAATTTTACCACACACACACACACACACACACACACACACACATCGCATATTTAGTTATTTATTCTAAGGCTATGATTGGATTACAGTCCTTCAAAAAAGGTTCTCATAATTTTTGAAGCTGTACAAAATAGGTCTACCCCTCTAATTAAATTATTAAGGGCTCAGTTTAGAGCTATACTTTGTATTGCGAATATAATCTATGCATAGCCTTTTGTTTAGATTAATGTATCTTGAGATGGTTTAGATACTAATTATTGAATAGGACCAGTGGCTTAGATCATGCTGGCTTGAAAACTTATCTTAGAATGTATTCTCTATTTTTAATAGGATAAAACTAATTTCTCCATACACATGGGTATTAAAGTTCACGAGGTCTAACATTTCTTAAGCCTATCAAAGGTTGTAAATCTCCTTCAGTAGGCTGGACTGCGACGTGTCTGTAAACTGGTATAGCTTTTCGGTATAGAATACCCAATCTTAGTCCAATAATTCAGTTTTTAAGTACACACACACACACACAACACACACACACACACATATATATATATATATATATATATATCGTCTACGGGCATAGTTGAAATAGACGAGCTGTTCATTCGAGATCATCCGTAAATTTTGATTCTGTGCACTAAGATGAATTTGATATGTTGCACTCACTTGAAGGGACGAGATGTTCGCTTGCACACTCTGTAACACATAACTATGTACACTCCCGGCTCATATGGTACTGTACTGAGACAAGCATCTAATCTTTTTGAAGAATTCAATTTGACTGCTACAACGACCCTGAGAAATGCACAGTTAAGTCTCTCAAAAATTATATGATCAAAATAAATTTCGGAGGATGATTACGACCAAATACACTGTATCGTCAGCAACCCAGACACCAGTAACAGAGCAAGAGTGTCACGGGCCCCGAGGCAAAATTATTTACGGGCCCCTAACAAAATTTTATTATACATTTATATTGCTTTTCTTTGCATTATATATTTAGCATATATTTAAGAATTGTGATACTACTTGTACGCATGGAGGCATAGAAGGCAAAACATTATGCAAAATATTGAGCTTTAAAAACGATACCGTGAAATAAAAGTTTACTTACTACAACATCAGAACCTTACTTTTCTTGCCTTTCTTTCAGCAAATTCATTAATAAAATCCTCCAAGTTAATATTTCTAGCTTTCTTGTTTTCAATTGATATAATTGAGAGTCCACTTAATCTTTTTTCATTCATAGAATTTCGAAGATAGTTCTTTATTAGTTTAAGTTTTGAAAACGATCTCTCTGCACTTGAAACTGTCAAGGAATTGTGAGGAACAATGTTATGGCTGTCACAACTTCGGGAAAACTTGAACACAAAGAACTGTTGTCTTTAATTAAAAATGAATATAGCTCATGGATTGTCGTCATTTTTTTCAATGTCTTTTTAAGGACATTCGAAAAGAGAGTAACTGACTTGAAATCCAGATGAAATATAATTTTTTCTATTTATTTACTAGCTTTGTTGCTCTTGAAATAACTTCTCATCACTTGTTGAAACCCCCGGGCCCCCCCCCAAAGGCCCTGGCCCAGGGCACTGCCCCGCCTGCCCCTAGCTAGCTCCGACCCTGCCAGACACTCTTATATCCACCGTAAAATACACATACCAAATTTACTCATTCGGTCTATTTTTGCATACATCACCCACAATTTCCATCCAGCAAAATCCTAATTCCCCCACCACCACCACCACCCAAGCCCCTAATGCAGAATGAATATTCCATCTCCATTTCCTACGAATTCGTCAAAGAATTACTGACGTTCAACAATTCAAACAATCTCCATATGCACAGCTTTGACAACGTGCCAATTAGAAAAGCCATCGACATCTGCACCATCAACTTATTTTCCACTATCAGAACACAGATCTCAACCTAACGAAACAAGAATTCACCAAACTGCTAACCCTTGCAACTTCAGACACCTACTTCTTTTCAACTTTACCAACAAACCTATTCAATAGCCAGGGGATCCCCCTAAGAGCCACACTAGCTAACATCATTCTCTGTTATCACGAAAATAATGGCTACTCCATTAACCCACCCATTACAAACACACTTATATAAAAGATATGTCGATGACACCATTCTACTCTTTCACACTGCTAACCACGACCCCTTTTTATTAACTATCTCAATTCCCAGCATCAAATCATCAAATTCACTAAAGAAAACGTAACTAAATCACCTTACTCTTTTTAGATATAACAATAACAAAACAAAATAATAAATTCAGCACTTCCATATATCGAAAACCTACATATACAGACCTAGATACAAACTACTTAAGTCACACCCTTACTATATAAAATTAACAGTATTAAAATCTTAATCCATCTTACTTATCAACTTTGTTCCTCCTACTTATCCTTCCACTACGAAATAGAATTCGTTCACAGTTTCTGCATTAATAATTCTTTCCAAAACATTTACTACATTCTCTAACTAGAAATTTTCTCAACAACATTTATCAACCCCCTTAAAGGGTCTACTGTTAAAAATGATATACATTACTTTTATTCGCCCTACTACGACTATTAGTTACAAAATACAATCACAACTTCGCCACCTACTCAACCCACTTTACCCTCAATTAGTCATCAATTTGTAGCCACCAATGATAATAGCATTAACTCTCATCTCAACCATAAAGAAAAAAACCCACCACTTGTCTCATCAATAGCTACTGTTTCAGTTATACTCACTGAAATACGAGCTATATTGGCAGCACCATTTGCCAACACAAACAAGTGTGACGAACATCGTGTCATTTCTACCCAACGAAATCATCACATGAGATCATTGCCTCCACAATCACCACTGCTCCCCAACAATTTCAAAATTATCAATTCAGCATACTATTCAATCAACCGACCTCAGCACCCTCGAATACCTATATATCCTTAACACAAAACCTTGGAATTAATAACACACTGGATTGGTGCACATTAAATATAACAATGAATCAATCAGTACAAAACCTACTTTCGACGACTACAGTTCTTACCTTTATACATTTTATATAATTTTAACTTTAATTTATTATCATAGGACTGTACAAATATTTTGGTATAAATCTTACTATATTTGTACACTTTTTATTTTTTATCTTAGCAATGATGATGGAAATCGAATTTCCGAAACGTCTGATTAATAAACATGTATCACCTTCTAATCCTCCTATTCCTAATATATATATATATATATATATATATATATATATATATAATATATATATATATATATATATATATATATATGGCAAATCTGGGTTTTCTGAGTTTCATTTGTTAACACACCAGAAAATAAATTGAATTGAAGCCTAAAATAATTAGATTATAGGTATATAAAATCCTCATTATTATTATTACAATATACATGCCGCAAGACGTATAGCTTTTGATATCTTCAATATATGAAAGATTCTGTTTCTTCCTGGACAATAATTCATATACTCGTGACGACAGATGTTGACATGAAAAGGTTCTATTCACGAGTGCAGACAGTGGAACAAATACTTTCACAAAATCAGTTGAAAAAATAAGAAGTAGATGATAACAAATTTTATCATACACACACACACACACACACACACACACACACACACACACACACACACATCTCCGCATATTTAGTTATTTATTCAACTATCATTATTCTTCGATTCTATAGGTAAGGCAACTTTCAGGGTTTCTGGCCACTGTATAATATTTGAGTCTAAGTCTATGAACGGATTACAGTCTTTCAAAAAGGTTCTTCATAATTTTGAAGCGGTACAAAATAGGTCTACCCCTCTAATTAAATTATTAAGGGCTCAGTTTAGAGCTATAATTTTGTATTGCTCATATAATCTATGCATAACCTTTTGTTTACATTAATGTATCTAGAGATGGTTTAGATACTAAATTATTGAATAGGACTAGTGGCCTTAGATCATGCTGGCTTGAAAACCTATCTTAGAATGTATACTCTATTTTTAATAGGATAAAAATAGTTTCTCTATACACATGGATATTAAAGTTCACGAGGTCTAACATTTCTTAAGCCTATCAAAGGTTGTAAATCCCCTTCAGTAAGCTTGAACTGCGACGTCTGTCTAAAATGGCCTAGGTTTTTGGTAATGCAAAAGCTTATCTTAGTCCAATAATTAGTTTTTAAGTACACACACACACATTTATATATATATATATATATATATATAATATATATAATATATCGTCTAATGGGCATAATTGAAATAGACGAGCAGTTCATTCGAGATTACCTATAAATTTTGATTCTGTGCACTCAGATGAATATGATATATTGCACTCACTTGAAACCGCGAGATGTTCTCTTGCACTCTCTGTAACATATAACCATGTACACTCCCGGTTCATATGGTATTGTATTGAGAAAAGCATCTAATCTTTTTGAAGACTTCAAATTTGACTGCTACAAGTCTCTCAAAAATTATATTATCAAAATAAAATTTCGGAGGATGATTACGACCAAATACACTGTATCGTCACCTCCCGAGACACCAAGGACGGAACAAGAGTGTCACGGGCCCCGAGGCAAAACTTATTTACGGGCCCCCTAACAAAATTTTTATTATACATTTATATTGCTTTTCTTTGCATTATTTATTTAGCATATATTTAAGAATTATGATAGTACTTGTACGCATGAAGGCATAGAAGGCAAAACATTATGCAAAATATTGAGCTTTAAAAAGGATACCGTGAAATAAAAGTTTACTTACAACAACATCAGAACTTTACTTTTCTTGCCTTTCTTTCAGCAAATTCATTAATTAAATCCTCCAAGTTAATATTTCTAGCTTTCTTGTTTTCAATTGATATAATTGAGAGTCCACTTAATCTTTTTTCATTCATAGAATTTCGAAGATAGTTCTTTATTAGTTTAAGTTTTGAAAACGATCTCTCTGCACTTGAAACTGTCAAGGAATTGTGAGGAACAATGTTATGGCAGTCACAACTTCGGGAAAACTTGAGCACAAAGTACTGTTGTCTTTAATTAAAAATGAATATAGCTCATGGATTGTCGTCATTTTTTCAATGTCTTTTTTTAAGGACATTCGAAAAGAGAGTAATTGACTTTGAAATCCAGAGGAAATATCATTTTTATATTTATTTACTAGCTTTGTTGCTCTCTGAAATAACTTCTCATCACTTGTTGAAACGACCCAGGCCCCCCCCCAAAGGCTCTGGCCCCGGGGCACTGCCCCGCCTGCCCCTAGCTAGCTCCGCCCCTGCCAGACACTCTTTATGGCCACCGTAAAATACACATACCAAATTTACTCATTAGGTCTATCCTTTTTGCATACATCACCCATAATTTCCACCTAGCAAAATTCCTTATTCCCCCACCACCATCACCCTAGCCTCTAATGCTGAATAAATATTCCATCTCCATTTCGTACGAATTCGTCAAAGAATTACTGACGTTCAACAATTCAAACAATCTCCATATGCACAGCTTTGACAGAGTATTCCCCTACAACAACCTGCCAATTAGAAAAGCCATCGACATCTGCACCAACAATTTATTTTCTATTATCAGAACACAGACCTCAACCTAACGAAACGAATTTACCAAACTGCTAACCCTTGCCATTTCAGACACGTACTTCTTTTCTTTTACCAACAAACCTATTCAATAGCCAGGGGATCCTCCTAAGAGCCACACTAGCTAACATCATTCTCTGTTATCACGAAAATAATGGCTACTCCTTTACCCCACCCATTACAAACACACTTATATAAAAGATATGTCGATGACACCTTTACTCTTTCACACTGCTAACCATGACTCCCTTTTTATTAACTATCTCAATTCCCAGCATCATATCATCAAATTCATTAAAGAAACGAAACTAACGTCTGACTAATAAACATGTATCACCTTCTAATCCTCCTATCCTTATATATATATATATATATAATTATATAATTATATATATATATATATATATATATATATATATATGAGGAATAGGAGGACTATGAGGTGGTATATGTTTATTAGTCAGATTTCGGA
This sequence comes from Bathynomus jamesi, assembly GCA_023014485.1. NCBI lineage: Eukaryota > Metazoa > Arthropoda > Malacostraca > Isopoda > Cirolanidae > Bathynomus > Bathynomus jamesi. Next base: position 211,333 of record JAJOZX010005110.1, read on the forward strand.
AATTCGATTTCCATCATCATTGCTAAAATGTAAAAAAAAAAAATGTACAAATATAGTGAGAGATTTTATACCAAAATATTTGTACAGTCCTATGATAATAATTTAAAGTTAAAATTATATAAAATGTATAGAGGTAAGAACTGTAGTTGTCGAAAGTAGATTTTGTACTGATTGATTCATTGATTATGTTTAATGGTGCACCAATCCAGAGTGTTATAATGTTATTAACTCCAGGGTTTTGTACTAAGGATATATAGGAATTCGAGGGTGCTGAGGTCGGTGATTGATTAGTATGCTGAATTGATCATTTTGAAATTGTTGGGGAGCAGTGAGTGATTGTGGAGGTGTCGGTGATCTCTTATAGATGATTTCGTTGGGTAGAAATGACACGATGTTCGTCCACTCTTGTTTGATGTTGGCAAATGGTGCTGCCAATATAGCTCGTATTGCAGTGAGTACAACTGAAACAGTAGATATTGTTGAGACAAGGGGCTGGGTTTTTTTCTTTATGGTTGAGATACGAGTTAATGCTGTTATTATTGGTGGCTACAAATTGATTACTAAATTGAGGGTAAAGTGGGTTGAGTAGTTGGCGAAGTTCTGATTGTATTTTGTAACTAATATATTCGTAGTAGGGCGGATAAAAGTAATGTAAATCATTTTTAACAATGGGGCCTTTAAGGGGGGCTGATAAATGTTTTTGAGAAAATTTCTAGTTAGAGAATGTAGTGAATCTTTTTGGAAAGAATTATTAATGCAGAAACTGTGAACGAATTCTATTTCGTAGTAGAATGATAAGTAGGAGGAACAAAGTTGATAAATACGATGGATTAAGATTTTAATACTGTTAACTTTATATAGTAAGGGGCTGTGACTTAAGTAGTTTTTATCTAGGTCTGTATATGTGCGTTTTCGATGTATGGAAGTGCTGAATTTATTATTTTTTTTTGTTGCTGATATATCTAAAAAGAGTAAGGTGTTGTTAGGTTCGTTTTCTTTAGTGAATTTGATGATTCGATGCTGTGAATTGAGATAGTTAATAAAAAGGGGGTCGTGGTTACCAGTGTGAAAGTGTAGAAAGGTGTCATCGACATATCTTTTATATAAGTGTGTTTGTAATGGGTGGGGTAATGGAGTAGTCCTCCTTATTTTCGTGATAACAGAGAATGATGTTAGCTAGTGTGGCTCTTAGGGGGATCCTCTGGCTATTGAATAGGTTTGTTGGTAAAGTTGAAAAGAAGTAGGTGTCTGAAGTGGCAAGGGTTAGCAGTTTGGGAAATTCTTGTTTCGTTATGTTGAGGTCTGTGTTCTGATAATGGAAAATAAATTGTTGGTGCAGATGTCGATAACTTTTGTAATTGGCACGTTGTTGTAGAGGAATACTCTGTGAAAGCTGTGCATATGGAGATTGTTTGAATTGTTCAACGACAGTAATTTTTTGCCGAATTCGTAGGAAATGGAGATGGAATATTCATTCTGCATTAGAGGCTAGGGTGGTGGTGGTGGGGGAATTAGGAATTTTGCTAGGAGGAAATGATGGGTGATGTATGCAAAAAGGATAGGCCTAATGAGAAAATTTGGTATGTGTATTTTAGTGTGGCCATAAAGAGTGTTTGGAGAGGTGACGATAGAGTGTGTTTGGTCGTAATCATCCTCCGAAATTTTATTTTGATCATATAATTTTTGAGAGACTTAACTGTGCATTTCTCAGGGTCGTTGTAGCAGTCAAATTTTAAATCTTGAAAAAGATTAGCAGACAGCAAAATCTGAGCTGATCCTCTTGTGTCCACATTTTCTTTGGGATCACACAGTCTTCAAAGGTTGAGGTCAGCTTTTCAAAATTTGCCTTCACTGGTTTCACAGCGTCATAATGAGCACTCCATCTTGTCTGGGAGACTGGGAAAGTCTTTTGACTGTCATGCCTACATTCTCCATCAGCGCTTCCCATCGATGAGTTGAGACTGAAAAGAAGGAATAGACTCTCTCCAAGGTTCCATGATGCTTTTCCATGATGCTTTTCCATGATGCTTTTCTCAGTAAAATACCATATGAGCCGGGATTGTACATGGTTATGTGTTGCAGAGAGTGCAAGAGAACATCTCGTTCCTTCAAGTGAGTGCAACATATCATATTCATCTGAGTGCACAGAATCAAAATTTACAGGTGATCTCCACTGAACAGCTCGTCTATTTCAACTATGCCCCGTAGACGATATATATATATATATATATATATATATATATATATATATGTGTGTGTATATGTGGTGGGTGTGTGGGTGTGAGTGTGTGTGTGGTGTGTGTGTGTGTGTGTGTACTTAAAAACTTAATTATTGGACTAAGATAGGCTATTGCATTACCGAAAACCTCGTCCGGTTTACATAGACGTCGCGGTCCAAGCCTACTGAAGGGGATTTACAACCTTTGATAGGCTTAAGAAATGTTAGACCTCGTGAACTTTAATACCCATGCGTATGGAGAAATTAGTGTTTTCCTATTAAAAACAGAGTATACATTCTAAGATAAGTTTTCAAGCCAGCATGATCTAAGGCCACTGGCCAGAGGTGTACCTAAAGTATTTGGCACCCGGGGTGGATCCTTCCTTTGGCACCCCCCATAAATAATTTTAAAATTTAAACACAGAAAAATATATTATGTTTGCAAGTAGATTTTTAAACAGTACAGTACTGTCATAAGCAAATTGGAAATAAGAAAAATGCAGGACATTAAAAATTCAGTGAACAGGTAATACTGCATTTTATTTTATACAAAAAACACAGAAAATCCAAACTCAACGCTCAGCCTATTCTTCAAAGGTAAATAGAGAGGATTCACAGTCTCTGCTTTCGAGTCTTAATTTCTGCGAATTGATGAATGACCATCAAAATTCACCTTCTTTGCATATTCATGTTCAGTTGAAAGTAAAGCCAGATTTGTCAATCTTGTCTGACTCATGGTCGAGCGAAAGAAATTTTTTATTAATTTCAATTTGGAAAAACTTCTTTCACATGAAGCAATAGACACACAGACAGTCAAAAAGAATCTCAAACACAGTGACAAGCTTGGCAAAGATTCACAAAAATCCCATTTCACAATAAACTCCAGAAACTGCAATGCTGTCCATTTCTTTGCCTCTTCAACGCTGATTTTGGCAGCTTCCAAATGCCTCCGAAGTCGTCCAATTTCCACACTGATATCTTTAACAGGGAATCCATCGAAAATTTGAGTCAAATTTGAAATATACTTCCGAAGTTCTTCTTCTGTTGCAACAACCAAAGTGTTTGGCTGAATAACAGCGAAGATTGACAGAATTTGATCCATTGCCTTAGAACAGGGGTGGGGAAACCCTCGCCCGCGGGCGAAATTTCGCCCACGAGCTAATTTCAATTCGCCCGCTTAGGTATTTATTATTTACTAAAAATTATTTATTTACAGCCCAGCAAATAGCTTTTTAAAATACTGTACATCTTATATACAGCGTGTCCCAAAGAAATGTATACCCACTTTGTTCGATAATACCAGCTATGAGTATAATAAATATATTACTTTTTATATGTTTTTTAATAAAGAATTTTCTCCTGAATCTAAATATGTAATTATTTTTATTAAAAATTGAAAAACAAAAAGGTTACAGATATTTAAATTATAATTATTATTTTCGAGACTTCATGTGCGATATTTTCTAATATTTTTGCACGTATACGAGATAAGTTTGAAACCGACGGCACTGTGCAAAACTTACAAAAACAACGTTCTGGAAGACGTCGAACATCTTAGATAAAGTGTCATTTAACCATGGAATTTGTAAATTTTTTGAATTAACTAATAATTACAACATTTATGCTTCAATATCAACACTAAACATAAGTATCTCAAAACAGTCGGTTAAAATATTAGAAAATATCGCACATGAAGTCTCAAAAATAATAATTATAATTTAAACATCTAACTTTTTTGTTCTTCAATTTTTAATAAAAATAATTACATATTTAGATTCAGGAGAAAATTCTTTATTAAAAAACATATAAAAAGTAATATATTTATTATCCTCATAGCTGGTATTATCGAACAAAGTGGGTATACATTTCTTTGGGACACGCTGTATATATAAGCTTAAAATTTGCCAGACGCCCGCGGAGGTGTTTGTTATCGATTTTCGCCCTTGGTACTGAAAAGTTTCCCCACCCCTGCCTTAGAACGAATCTCCAATTCTTGATGAAAGCAAGACATTCAAACATAGCCGTTTTTACTTCCTCTAGCAATGTGAGACCAGCATCCTTTGCCATCTCTCCTGGCATCCTTTTTCGGAGCTTTACTCTCCCTCTTCTCTCCATAGAAATGTCCATTTCCTCACACTTTGTAGTTGCATAATGAATGGCCCTCTCCACAATTTCATTGCGCTGATCTTCAAGAAACAGTTTTAGAGCTTGGAGCTTCACAATGCACTTTTCAAGGCTGATTCCAACTGTTTGCAAATACTTTTGTGTGAGATTAATTTCTTCCAGGACTTCACACCAGAAAGAAAGTAACTCAAAAAAAAGAAATCACATACAGCAGACAGCAAAATCTGAGCTGATCCTCTTGTGTCCACATTTTCTTTGGGATCACACAGTACTTCAAGGGTTGAGGTCAGCTTTTCAAAATTTGCCTTCACTGGTTTCACAGCGTCATAATGAGCACTCCATCTCGTCTGGGAAAGTCTTTTGACTGTCATGCCTACATTCTCCATCAGCGCTTCCCATCGATGAGTTGAGAATGAAAAGAAGGAATAGACTCTCTCCAAGGTTCCAAAAAAAGTCACACATGAAGAAACGCTTCCAAATGAGTGCACTCCGCAAAGGTTCAGAGAATGATTTGCACAAGGCACAAACAAAGCTTTGGGATTAATCTCTCTGATTTTTGACTGAATACCACCATGAATCCCAGTCATAGTTGCAGCGTTGTCATATCCTTGACCACGGCACAGGTTTATGTCCAGTCCATCTCTCTCCAGATGTCTCAGGATTAACAGTATATCCAGTAAATAAAGAAGTAAAAAAAATTTATTACAACAGAAAAGCTTCAAACAAGTGGTTCTCAATCTTTTTCCAACCAGATACCCACTGAGTTATCAGATTATCAACCCAGACATGCAGAGACAATTAATTATCATTATTGTTATCATTTATAAACACTTAAACATCACTATGATACCACATTGTCAAAAATTACTGGACACTGGTATAAGTACCTTTGGTTACCTTTGGTTAGCTTCCGCCCGAATTGTTCATTCTGACGAAGGTCAAGCTTCTCACTCCACCTTAGACCTACAGTTTAACTTGGAATCCGAACCACGCCCCAACAGCAGCCCAGCGTCTTAACCACTAGGCCACCCAGGGTACCCATTTATCTACCAACCACTTTCTTTATTGTGTAGAAGAATGAACAGCTGGGTTTTGCTGCGCGCCGGCTGCCGTCACCGGGTCTCGAACCCGGGGCCGATGGATTCGTAGTCAGCGACGCTAACCACTACACCACCGAGGCGCATAGTACCATGATATTGTTATAAACACCAGCACTTTATGCTTTATCATAATTATTTAATGAAACATACCTCATGTATGTGGAGTCACAGTGTCAAGTGAACAAGACTTGGAATGTCAGTTGCAGCCAGCTGGCTATGCTCAACAAACTGATGACTAAAACGTCAACAAACGTTCACCTTTCGATGTAATTTTTATCAAATATTTAATTTTTCGTTTGTAAATTTTGTATTGACAATAAAAATAAAAATTTATTTTATAGTGGAAATTAACATTAAGCTGTTGTAATAGTTTGAACATTTTTTAATTTTTTTCTTACTTTGGCGAATTTTTCATTTGGTTTGAAAACTTGTACTGGTATTTCAACTCTCCCGATGGCAGCCCCCTCCTGGCTGTCACCCAGGACGGACCGCCCCTCCCTCGCACCCCCCTTAGTACGCCACTGCCACTGGCCCTATTCAATAATTAGTATCTAAACCATCTCTAGATACATTAATCTAAACAAAAGGCTATGCATTAGGCCGCAGGGGTCCCCAACCCTGTGCCCGCGAGCACCATGGTGCCCGCCGACCCTTTTGCGTGTGCCCGCCACTGACTAACTACGATTGATAAGTTTGTATTTAAATTTTTAATAAAATGTTAAGTATGTTACATATTTTAAATATTTAGTTACTAAATATTTAAAATATGTAACATACTTAACATTTTATTAAATTTTAGTAGTTAATTACAGAAACAGATGCTCATTTATTTGAAAATAATTATTTCTTTATAAATAAATTAAGTTATCGTTCTGATAATTTTTCTAAGATTCTTAGTTAGCCTATCCTTGTTCATCGTACTGCCTTGAATTTGCCTTGAAAAAGTAAATGGTGCCCGCCTCACTACCGGTAGTCTTGAATGTGCTCTTCGGCACAAAAAGGTTGGGGAACCCTGCATTAGGGTGTGTCAATTTTCGGGGTGAAACGACTAAATTGGAAATCATGTGATTTGGTAGCAATTTATTGTAATCATTTGGCATACAAAATAATATCCTTGCTTCAAAAACAATAAAAAATAACTCCTACCTACATCAATTTTAATTCAAAAATTCCATTTTTCCGTAAATTCGTAACAAAATAACAAATGTGCGCAAACATCCTATCAACATTTAAAGTGGCAATAAGATATCATTCAGAGTCTTTATTTGAAAGTAACCAATGCAGTCATGTCCGTTTTGCTGCGGTTCCTTGACATCAGCATTCGGCTTGCTACTTGCGCTTTGATGTAGCCTTCTCGCCTCTCGTGACTGTAAACTTGACTAGCTGCTTCTGTGACCATTTTCACACATCTCTCCACACTCTGAGTGTGAGAAGGCCACTTTGGCACTTGCATTGGGGCCTCTTTAAGTTGTGTTAAATCTTTGTTTGTTATACATGTTGTCAGTGGTGGCTCCAAAACTTCCGAACTCAAGTTAACTAATTCTGTCAATTTCGTGGCATTGACGTTTATCGGAGGTACCTTCCTTGTCTGAACAGAGCAGTCTCCCAGCTGGTCATCATCTAGTGATGTTCCTCTAAGCTTTAGAATGGTTTCCACAGCCTCAGTTCGCTTTTTGGTACATTGGCTGCAGAGTATTGCTTGCAAAACTGCCTCTGGCCTAGCATACCAAGCGGACCTTCTCACCACAGGTAACACGATGTCCACCACTACTTTCCTTTGGGTTCTCAGTAGCTGTAATTGAAACAAGATGTGGTTGGGCCCCTCCATCCACATTGGATTAAGTTTTACATTGAACCAGTGAGGAAAATAAAACCCAATAATAAATTCAACAATCAACATCAAATTCTGGAGCATTTTGCCCTTCAGTGCATGTTTGGAAACCCAAATCCTGCAGAAACGAATCGCTGTAGTTAACCAACGACTGTGACTTATGGGTCCAATCTCCAGGAGAGCCATATTTTGAGGCAACTCTCCTGATCTGATTGCTTGAACAATACGATAAGCGTAAGATTGATCCGTGCTGAGGTCTTTGATAACTTCTTCAGCCAACACTGGAAGGGGAGGGCCTACTTCGACCTTTGGAAATTTTGTATTTATTTCTAATTCCGTTGCTTCATCTAGCATGTTGCCAAGGGGGCCTGACCACTTGTTGTTGCTCTTTGTAGGACCATCAAGTTCCTGGATGAGACGACGAAGAGGTAGTTCCCCTGTGTGCAAATCACATACAATCCAAACAAGCCTTCTTCCAAGTTTTTTCTCTAAATGCGTCATAACACCACCCTGCCATCCAGTGTTCACCGCAGTTGAGTCTCCAGCAACGGCCTGCAGTGAACTGTCAAGTCTTCTTTCTTGAAGCCAACATATTATTTGATCAGCAATTGCCTCTGCATGTTCCTTGCCTTCTACTTCTGCTTCAGGAACAAAGTGAAACAAATAGCGGCCACCAGGTTCGAAACACACAGAGTAGTGTTCTTCTTTGATGAGATCGGGAAACTTTCTGTCCATTCCCTCTATCTCTAGGAGAACTTTTGTGTCATCTCCTCTTCCATCAAGCAAAAGGCAAGAGAGACCTTCCTCCTTCAAATCTTTTTCATGCTGATCAGATATTTCCTTCATTATTTTTTCTTGTGCTCTTCTTATCTTATTATGATCTATCACTAAGGATGTATCCTCTCGGCTGATGAAGCCTGCATCTATCCAAGCGGCAGTGGCAATCTCTGCAGTCTCTCGTAGCCTCGTATGGTGGCGAATACTGGCAAGGGCAATGTTTGAGATGTCTTTAGTGTTGTATTTCATTCTCTTCGGCGGAGGTTCAGATGGCATTTTGGAGCTATCATCTGATGTTGCTTCTTTCTGTTCATCTGAAGAGCTTTCAAAGAAGTGAGAAACCTCTTGATAGAGCTCTTCATCTCTTTGGGTGGCTTCTTCACTCTTCTTTTTCTTCCTTTCTTCCCTCTCTCGGATTTTCTCTTTTTTCTTAGCAATAACAATCTGTTTTTTGGTTTCTGAATAATCTGCCGAATCAATCTGCATACTTCCTTGGCCTCCTGCCTTTGTTCTCTGCGCCTTTATGAAAGCCAGCTCCAAAACAGGGATCTTCTCACGAGGACAGCGACAATCAATGTGAGGGTGAGGTTCTCTTCTGCATGAGGGAGAACAATTGGCTTCAGAACACAACTCTATGGGACACTGGCAGTTAAAAATGTCAAGAAGAGTATCAAGTGTGTGCAGAAATTTATTTTTCTTTGCTAGTTTTCCTTTACCAAGTGATGTCTCAACTGCTTTGTGCCACAGCTTTGTTAATTTCAGCTCAATAGTTCTATACTGATTGAGTACAGGTGGTTTGAATAACACATTAGCTTTTTTCCACTGATGCAGAAGAGGGGGAATCATGTCCCTTATGAGCTCTTTCTCTGTGTAGTTCCTTTTATCCTTTGTATTTTGTTCACGAAGGAGTAACCCTAGTCTCAGCATGTCTCGCTCTGTTGGCAGTGATGGGCATCGATACATGAAAATCGCTAAAGCGATACCGATACATCGATACATGAAGAACGTCTTAGGCGATACCGATACGCCGATACTTTCTAGATGTCTTAAGCGGTACCGATACCGATACATGCATCGCCGGTACATTTTTATAATTATTCATTTAATATGTAGGTATTAGATATTATTGTTTATACTAGTAATTTGTACGCACTGTAAGTAAAATCAACGACATTTTAATGGGTTTTATAGATGTAAATAAAAACAATTGCTTTATTTAATGAAAGCATGTTTTAATTTTGTAGGATACATGAATGAATGAAAATATTACACTAACAATTAAAAGTAATTACTATTACCCTTCAAAAATACCAGCTGGCTAAACATCTGGTCAGACAGTCTATTCCTTTTTGGAGCGTGAATGTGACCAGCCAAACTAAACAACCGTTCTACAGGAGCAGAGGATGGTAGTGGTGTGTTATACTTCAGGAAGACCCGTAGAATTCATGGGTACTGCCTCAGAGATTGGAAAGAATGACTTCCATCACCCAGATACTGTAAAACTTCCATCTCAGTGGAATCTTGGGTTGCAGAGACATTAGTGGAAGCAGACTCATAACAGAAGAAATCATCTGCACTTCTGTCAGATGCAGCATCACTTAGTTGTTGCTGGGGGTCTGCTCGCTGAGGCTCTTAACAGCATTAACCAACATTTCTTGAACCCTCTTTTTGACAATGTTAGTATTAAATTTGCCTTTTATTGTCATCCACTTTAACTTGAACAGAGGATTTGAAGACGATGCCAGTATTGCTGCTTTACACTCATGCGACGCATCAAGGCACAGAAACTTTTCAAACCGCTTAGTGAACCCTACTGTGACTGCATTGAGAAGTGGCTGACAATGACGCAATGCCTCCGAATTCAAACGCTCTAGCTTCTTCTCTACAGCTAACAATGTTTCTATATTATGGTTAATTAATCTCAATAACACAAGTACAAACGTGTTTAAACGTTGCGCCGTACTGTATGACGTGACCAGTAGAGTAGTACTGTCATTAAACAAATATTTAATAATATTATTATTTATGTATATTCATAAATATAACTCAGTAGTGTCATATTATAACATCTATTTAAATATTTAAAAATTCTTATTAATGTATCGATGTATCGAAGTATCGATTTTTTTCGATACATTTAAGAAAATTGACCTTAGCGATACCGATAAATAGATACTTTTGTCAAGTAGCTAAAGCGATACCGATACCGATACAAAAGTATCGATCGATACGTATCGGCGATACATGTATCTAGATACTGCCCATCACTGACTGTTGGTAGTTCTGATACGGGAAGCTCCTTGCCTGTACCGACTAACAGGCTCAAGTGGCATGACGACTGTCTTGTCTTCAATTTTGGCATCTTAAGAATATCTGAAAAGAAAGAAAAACATTTAAGTATTTTATATCAATTACGATGTTTCAAAGTTTAGTCATTCGATGTTCTAAAATTCAATAAAAAAATATTTCATGGGATTACAACATAATTAGACAGAAGAATATGATAATAATAAATAATTGTAATAATCAATAATAATCCATACTTACAGTTAAACTGTAGTATTCGTCTAGTAGAATAACTATGAAGTAGGTACGAGAGCAATAACAGCAAACCACCGTCTATGACATCTAAGAGGCAACTGAGGACTGAGAGTGAGGGACAGTTCTATTAATGTTGTGACTTGTACATTGTACAACAACTATATGACCTTGAAAACACTCCATATGCGATCAGTGGGATAATTCTGTGACAGATGAATAGTTAATCAATTTATGTCCTATTATTTAGTAAAAGAGTCAATTTCTGAAACTTTAAGGTAAAATTGATGTAGGTAAGGGTTATTTTATTTCATTTTGGTTGGCCAATTTCAAGTTTTGACATGAAAAGACACTATATTTTCACTACCAAAATTGATTTGAGAAAAGTTGACAAAATTGACACACCCTACTATGCATAGATTATATTCGCAATACAAAACTATAGCTCTAAACTGAGCCCTTAATAATTTAATTAGAGGGGTAGACCTATTTTGTACAGCTTCAAAACTATGAAGAACCTTTTTGAAGGACTGTAATCCAATCATAGCCTTAGACTCAAATATTATACAGTGGCCAGAAACCCTGAAAGTTGCCATACCTATAGAATAGAAGGCTAATGATAGTTGAATAAATAACTAAATATGCGGAGATGTGTGTGTGTGTGTGGTAAAATTTGTTAACATCTACTTCTTATTTTCTCAACTGATTTTGTGAAAGTGTTTGTTCCACTCTCTGGACCCATGAATAGAAACCTTTCATGTCAACATCTGTCGTAACGAGTATATGAATTATTGTCCAGCAAGAAACAGTCTTTCATCTATTGAAGATATGAAAAGCTGTACGTCTTGCGGCATGTATATTGTAATAATAATAATGAGGATTTTATATACCTATAATCTATAATTATTTTCTGGTGTGTTAACAAATGAAACTCAGAAAACCCAGATTTGCCATGCCTGGCTACAGAATGTTAACAGCAATAGTAAGATTCCTTATATATATATATTATATATATATATATATATATATATATATATATATATATTAGGGTGATTCAAATATGGGGGTAAAAATTTTTTTTTATATTTTAATGTGTTCAACCCTTTAAATGGTTCATTTCAGCATAAAAACAACTATCCTAAAATATTTTAGCAAATTTATAATTTTTAGGGGTTGCTACCAGCAATTAAAAATTGACAGAACGACTCAAATTGTCAAATTTTTCCACACCACCCAGGGGGTACAGTACAAGGCACATTGCTTTTTTTTAATGTGGAAAGCTCCCCCGTAGGTCCTACCATAACCACAAGTATGCATAATTAAACTAGCATGATATTTGAGACATTAGCTGTCCTTACTTCATCAATGTTTCTTTCTTTCTATCAGGGTAAACAGCCCTGTAGTTTTTCACTACTTGTAGCAAGAATTGTTTTTGATCTTCGTCATGTGTTAGTATTTTATTATATTCATCCATTAATTTTACTCCTCTTTCCGCTATATTATTCACGACTTTCCACTGTGTGATAGATTTCTTAGCGGAGTTATACTCTTCATCATTATGCCATTCTTTAGCATCTTTGAGTAAAAATTTTGAACTAAATTCTGTTATTGTAAAGAATCTTTGAGTATTTGATGTGGCAAAATCTTTTAATTTATTCGTTGGAATAAGTGCAGGATCTAGAAAAGCCCGTTTTGCAGGGAGAGTTTCTGTTGTATTTTGCAAGGCCTTTACAATTTTGTTTTTCGTTTCAGTAGGCACTTCATCATCATAAAAGGCCAAGGCTACCAGTTCTTCTGATAGGTACCAGAGGTGACCTAACAGTTTTTTAATAGCAACAAATGCAATTGTGTCATTTATTTGTTTGTAGACTACAAGATTCTGTAATAATTCCAGATCAAGACGAGGAGCGCAAGATGGCACAGGAGCTGTAAACCATGCATTTACATATAACCGAGTAGCAAATAGACAGATGTCTTTTAGTCCTTTTTTGTCTTTTACTGAAATTTTGAACTGAGATTTGAACATAAAAGTTTTTAATGAATATGTAATTTTGGCCATCCACCTAGCCCGATGAAGTCCCGCTGGATGTTTAAATTTGATTCCACCTTTTGATTCACCTCCCCAAAAATTAATTGTTAACTGCAATAGTTGTAGGTAATCGTCTCTTGGTTGGAATGTATCTAGTTGATTTGCTGCAAATATAATTATGTCATCTTTGATGTCATGAATATTTTCATAGATATCTGGATCTGATAATGCTGTTTCGTAGTCCTCCTTATTAATACTTGACCATTTTTCTCTGAACTTCTTAAAAAGGACTATATCTGGGCCAGAAGATGGTGATAAAGACTTTGAAACAACAGCTTCCAGCATAATTTCAAATATGTGGTGTAGACATGCCAGCCACAATAAATCGTTGTCGAATTTTTGTTCTAGAAGAATAGCTGCACCATTTCTAGGACCAATATTGGCTGCCGTTGTATCGAAACACACGCATTTTATTTGTTCGCAGATGCCCCATTCAAGCGATGTCTGATTGTTTGCATTAAAACTAGGGACGCATTTCTGTCACTCAATTTTGCAACATCAAGACTTCCTAATAATTAATTTAGCATCAAACAATTTTCTACGTTTGCCAACTTTACTTTTCCATGTTGAAGGTTGTGCAGCACAGAAACCAGATTCATCACTTTTACTCTCCTCTGATTCTGATGATGTACTGGTGAGTATGACAGCCTCTTCATTCTTCTTTCTTTTGATGTCTTCTTCTGCTTTCCTCTTTCCATTGTTGCTTTTCTGCTGCTCTTTGCTCATTTTTAGCAACAGCCTTATCAATGGTACCCATTTTTCCATGATGTCCTTTCTCACGTTGCATTTTCAAGTATTTATCATCATCATCTATTTTTATAAGCTGCATAGCATTCTCATGAGCAATGTCAAATAAGTTTTCCAGTTTATCTTTCCATTTTTCTTCTTTATTATTTAAATTTTGTGATCTTTTCAATTTGTTTTGTTTGCTTTGTTTTTCTTAAGCAGCTGCCATTCCTTTAGTATTCCTTGAATTTTATCTACTACATGTATTCTTTGTTTTGCTGGTATTCCTGCTTTTTTCCAAACTGCTAGCACATCATCCGCAGTAGAGCAGCATGATTCTCTAATGCCTTGCTTTTTAATATTTCTGTAGTGCATGAAGAGGGCCATCATTTCCTTCTCTGATGGTAATACGGATGTTTTTAGTACTGCAGAGGGCTGCCCAATTAGCCATATTTCAGTTTCTTTTCTTGTAGAACTTCTCCCAACTGAGCAACTGGGTGATTGTGAGTTAGGCCTAGCTTCCATAATCGATTAATTGGTATCAAAATTACGAGTTCCAAGCAACAATTAAAAGCAAGCTAGTATATAAATCATTAATTAAAAATTCTGAAATATAAACAATTAAACATAAAATCATAAGTTGTAAAAACAAACAAATTGAAAAAAAGGGAAACTTTGATGCCTGGTAGCACATAGTAAATTTTATTTAAAATTCACCAAATTTGGCATACACTACTTTTTTGTCATAGGGAACAAAAATACAGGTTGAACAATTAAAAAAAAACTTTGATTTTTTTGAATCACCCTAATATATATATATATATATATATATATCGTAAGTAATAGGAGGATTAGAAGGTAATACATGTTTATTAGCCAGACGTTTCGGAAATTCGATTTCTATCATCATTGCTAAGAAGTAAAAAATAAAAAGTGTACAAATATAGTAAGAGATTTTATACCAAAATATTTGTACAGTCCTATGATAATAATTTAAAGTTAAAATTATATAAAATGTATAGAGGTGAGAACTGTAGTCGTCAGTAGTATAGCCGAAAAAGGGGAGAGTGCAAGAATGTTGCAAGTGATTACGTAATGCTGCAAAGGGGGTGGGGGTTGTTGCAAAATGGTGTGTGGGTGTTGCAAAGGGGGGGGGGGGAGGTTGCAAAAAAAAATTCCCCCAAAGAGGCCCTTGTTGCCAACCGGGGTTGCAAAGGGCATGCAACTTGGAGGCGGTGTTCTCCCCCAAGCTATTCCCCCTAAACGGCCAGAAAGGAGAGAAAGGAGGAGAGAAAGGAGGAGAGGTGTTCACCTGGCAGGAGCCAAGTACATATTAAGACTTCAGCCGAGTAGGCGTTGTCTTATAGACTCCTAATCAGCCAGTTGGCTGAGCCAAGGGGGGAGGGGTACACCTGAAGGAGAGAGAGAGAGAGTAGTTGCCTTTGATTGCAAGGCATGCAACTTGGAGGCGGAGTTCTCCCCCAAGCTGTTTTCGTTTACGTAACCTAAGAGGCCTCTAAGGGGTTTTCCCAAAGGGCCAGAAAGAGAAAGGATCAGAGGTCCTTGCTCGGCTGGGAGCCGAGCTTGAATGATTCCGTCATCAGCTTCTCGGTCTTTTAGAAACCTCTAATCCGCCATGTTGCCAGATAGCGCCATGTATTCGGCTGAGTTGCCAGATAGCAATATTTATTAAGTTAAACCATATATTATTCAAAATACCACAATATATTTATATGATGGTAGTTAATCGATGAATCCAATTAAATTCTGTTTATTAAATAAATAATTTAAACCTTTACACACTTAATTTTTATTATAAATATTTAAGTCACGAATAACGAAACGAAAAGAAAATTTACGAAACAATTCAAAACACACAATCGTCATTCCCCCACCCATCTGTGCTTGTATATATAATAAACTAATGAACCACTCGTGTGCACAAACCATATATTAATCAAAATACCACAATATATTTATATGACAGTAGTTAATCGATGAATCCAATTAAATTCTGTTTATTAAATAAATAATTTAAACCTTTACACACTTAATTTTTATTATAAATATTTAAGTCACGAATATCAGTGGGAAAAACGAACGGAAAAGAAAATTTGCGAAACAATTCAAAACACACGATCGTCATTCCCCCAAACCCCCACCCATCTGTGCTTGTATATATAATAAACTAATGAACCACTCGTGTGCACAAACCATATATTAATCAAAATACCACAATATATTTATATAGATAATCAATTGGAAGATTCAACCATATAAAATACCACAATATATTTATATAGTTAATCAATTGGAAGATTCATTTAAACACACGCTCCAATAAATCATTTAATTCCTATTTAAATACCGAAAAACGAAAGGAGAAGAAACATGGGGAAGAAAATTGCAAAAAACGAAATCTAAAAAAACGAAGAAAGTTGAAATTACCCAAAACACAATTTGCAAAAAAAACAAAATCTAAAGAAACGAAGAAAGTTGAAATTAACCAAAACACACGCTCGACCCACATCTGTGTTTATATATATATATATATATATATATATATATATATATATATATATATATATATATATATATATATATAAATTGAAATTCGCCGAATTAAAACCAAAAAGCACGCTTGTACATTCACCCCCAATCCCCTGCGAAGAAAATTGAAAAAAACGAAATCTAAAGAAACGAAGAAAGTTGAAATTAACCAAAACACACGCTCGACCCCATCTGTGTTTATATATATATATATATATATATATATATATATATATATATATATAAAGAATCATAATAATCGCATATATTTGTCAACCCTTATATATATATATATATATATATAAATTGAATTTCGCAGAATTAAAACCAAAAAGAATGCTCGTACATTCCCCATCTGTGTTTGTATATGAACTACTCGTGCACACACACACACACACACACACACACACACACACACACACGAGGAAAGGACTGGGTCAATTCGAAGAACACCTGCTTGTCGAGAGACCTTTCTTCCAGGCCGCTCTTGATAAGTCTCCCTTCAATCCAAATCTTAATAATAATAATGTTATTAGTTCTACAATGAAACATATTCTCAATGCGCTTACGAAGAAATCTGAAACATACGGCAATACACACGATCTTCCTCCCTCGTTCACCCAAACCCCCCACCCCATCTGTGTATATATATATAATAAACGAATAAACAACTCGTGCGCACACACACACACACACACACACACACACACACAGGAACGGGAGACTCTGTGTCAATTCGAATCGTCTCCCTAGAGACCTTTTTGACCGCGGGTTAATCCTTCTTCCAATCTATTCGAGCAAAAACCTCAGTTCACTCCAATTCTTATTATTATCATTATTATTACTTCTACAATGAAAATATTTTATATTTACGCGTAATTTGTATGGTGTCATATTCTTAGATAACATCTCTGTTATCGAAAGAAATACACACAATTATATTAAATAATAATCAGCGAAAGAAACAAGGTGCATGAGGTGTGCAACCGGGTTTAAAATAACAGGATCATTTGATCCGAGGCAGTAGTATGACCGAAAAGCATGTTAATGCATGATTTTCTCTTTAATAATAATAATAACAACTAGCTCTTCCCCGAAGAGTGCCAACGCTTAAGGTTTTCACTCCGCCTTAGACCCACAGCCGCACTGAGATGTTTCCGCTCTGCTGTGGGGTTAAATGGGTATTTACGCTAGATTATTGAACCGGATTTAAAATAACAGGTTCATTTGATCCGGTGCAGTAGTATGACTGAAAAGCATGTTAATGCATGATTTTCTCTTTAATAATAATAATAACAAATAGCTCTTCCCCGAAGAGTGCCAACGGTTAAGGTTTTCACTCCGCCTTAGACCCACAGTTTAACGTGGAAACCGAATGCTCTTTTAAAAATATAATTAGGATATATTTATAATTTCTTTATTATAAAATGTGGAACATGCAGTCTTCAGTGAACAGCTGTTCTGTGGATTCAGAAATACATCTCGTCGATTGCTCACTATTTCATCGAGATAATTAAAGCTCTTATACAGGACCTGCATTGTCTATAAGATCTGCGGGAAACTCTGAGTAAATGGAAATATTATTTTCTCGAAAACTATGGGTGATAGAAAAATTCTGAAACCGGAATCAGCATCAAAAGTTCTATAAGAAACACCAAATAGTTTTCAAGAAATGTTGTCCCCTAGTGCAATTATCTCTTTCTCGCCGAATTGGAAAGGTTTTCACTCCGCCTTAGACCCACAGTTTAACGTGGATTCAGAAATACATCTCGCCAGGGAATGATTGCTCACTATTTCATCGAGATAATTAAAGCTCATATACAGGACCTGCATTGTCTATAAGATCTGTGGAGCGTGGAGCCTTCAGAAGAGGTGCCAGATACCATTGTATACATTATCATGGAGAGCTGCCAGATACCATTGCTCAGGTACACAGTTGACAGATTGTACCATTTATTTTCTTAAAAGTTGGTTTAGAATTCCGCTAGTAGGTTTAGAAGGCGTAACATGATGTAATTAACCAAAATAATTAAGTAAACCATCATTGCATCATTCTGTTTATTATAAATATATAGAAAATAAATATACATTTGAATGATAATAGAAATGAGGAATATGCATATCATCCGTCAATATAACAGTACAGGAGAAATACACACACACACACACACACACACACACAATTATACAGATATATAGAAAATAAATATCCATTTCAATAATAATTGAGGAATATGCATATAATAAAAAAAATACACACGCATACACACACACACAGACACACACACACACACACACACACACACACACACACACACACAATTATGGAGATATATAGAAATAAATATACATTTGAATGGTCAATAATAATAGAAATGAGGAATATGCATATAATCCTTCAATATAACAGTACAGGAGAAATATCACACAAATATATAAATACATTTCACTTTTTTTTCAAAATACTAAACTCGCACTTAATCGAGTTTACAATTACATCATTATTGCTCTGCATTACGCAGTATATACGGTTTAATAATATTTCACCGCTTTAAGTATAGGGAAACCTCTACTCGATATGAAGGGCTTTCATATCGTTCAGTACTATTTTTGTTCAATCGTGAACTCGTCTTCACTCAACATAGCGGCAATTGAAATAATCTTCTAAATCGTTACGACAACTGCGCGTTATATAAAGAAATAGTTCTTCAGGATAATTTTCACGAACTAGGCACTTTCTATAATGTTTTACTAAACATCTTCACACTCCGGCGCACTATTTGAGAGGAACATATGCTCATATTTTTCCTTTCTGCCCATCAAACGATACTCGTCTCTAAAGTCTGTTAAAAACTCACGCAGGGCACTAGCCACAACCTCACTACGAACCTCATCATGATATACATTAATATAGTGATAAAAATACTTAAGATTGTCCATGATTACGAGATTCACATTTTCATTCGTAGGGTATGAGTAATCGACATGGTGTAACATGACGTAATACCGCTTGTCATACCACCCATCCACAAGACTCATTATCCATACCTGCTGCTTCTCTTCTGCACGCGTTGTTTCTTTTACTTCACGGTATATGTGAGACTTTATAAAGTTTAGCTCTACAGCATACTTCAGCACATCGTCTGTGCAACGAAAGCCTTCAACGGTCTCACCAGAACAGACGTAGAGTATTTGTACATCTTGCAACTTCGCACAATCCAAAGTGGTTTTAAAAGAGGCATAGGAGGGGGGAATAGGAAGTTTTTCTGTATCCACCACATCCTGGCACTTTGCTGAATACCATTTCATAAACGTTGTACAAGCAATATTAAAGGCAGCCATTTGAATACACGTCTGATCTTTTTTTCTTCTACGCTGGCGAATACACGTCTGATCTCAAGGGCTTACTGCAGTCGACTGACCACGCAGGGAATCACAGATAGTAGCATGACTCACGTTGCTGGTCTTACAGTGGGCGGAGCTTAGAACTTTCACCTGTGCACACACAAAGGAGAAAGTGAAACGCTAATTGAAACATGATTTATTTAATAAACGAGATATTCAAGTTATATATATATATATATTTTTACAAATACGTGTAATAAATAAGTTAACAATAGGCACATCAATGATTATATTCAAGACATATATTTAAAAACACGTGATAAATAAGTTAACAATTGAAATTATGTTAACACAAGAAATAACAGAAAACACAAGAAAAAACAAATTCTTAGATTTGGTGATCACAAACAACAGTAACCTAATACTTTAAAGAGAGTATTCTATTAAATACTTTTAGCCTATGTTCACGAATTAATACCGGTTTTAAAATAGATTCGAGACGAAGACCGTCTGGACTGATTTTATAGAAATTCAAGGATTCCAAGTTGATCACGAGAGAAGTTATGTAGTCATCTTCCATGCTGCAAAATCTCGTCGTTTGCCTGTCTGCTCAGAGCACCGACAAGAGGTAAGATCGAATCCACATCAACACAAAATTTTAGTCGCTAAAATAGCAGCCTGAGTATTGTTTCATGTTATAAATTATCTTTGATTCGTTTTGGTA
Source organism: Bathynomus jamesi (assembly GCA_023014485.1). Taxonomy (NCBI): domain Eukaryota; kingdom Metazoa; phylum Arthropoda; class Malacostraca; order Isopoda; family Cirolanidae; genus Bathynomus; species Bathynomus jamesi. The sequence goes on from JAJOZX010005110.1 coordinate 231,355, forward strand.
AAATTGAGTAAACTGCAGTCTTTGTTTCCTGATCAGAAACTCTCCGTCTTTTTCTGGTATGGTGCAAGGTTTCGTTGCAACCATATTCACTGCTCGAGTCTACTTCACAATCGTTGCTTTCTAATCTAGATTTACGCTCTTCACTAATGCATTCAATGGGTGAATAATCATCTTGGTTGATATTATTGACACCACAATCGAGAGGGCTCACTGGGGTAACGGACACTTCAGGTAATGGTGCGGGCGCTTGAGGTGGGTCGGGGACAATCTCCACAGGTTGCCCTTGTGGCGGGGAAAATATTGTGTGGAGGTAATTATGTGCTGCTTCTAAGTAAACAAAACGGGCTTTATGTAACACAGTGGCAACTAATAATGATTTATGCAAAGATGCACCAGCTCTTCTGGAACGTCTGGATGCAATTTTACCGAGCGATATATTTATCAACTTGTGTGCTTCAAACCCGTTGGAACGTCAGATATCATGTTCACCACCTAGGAATTGGTCAAGGCACAGAGAGCTAACTAACACGACTCTATCCTCTATTTCCAATCTTGTAATGAGTTAAAGTGAAAGTTTCGCCTGCCTTTATACAATGTCGTTTTGACGTCATTATCAAACTCCACGCAGGGAATTTCCAGGTAGTAGCATGAATCACGTTGCTGTTCTTTCACCTGCGCACACACACACACACACACACAACACACACACACAAAGGAGAAAGCGAAACACTAATTGAAACATGACTTATTTAATAAACGAAATATTGAAACTATATATATATTTACAAACACGTGTAATAAATAAGTTAAAAATAGGCACATCAGACATTATATTCAAGGTGTATATATTTACAAAAGCGTGTGATAAATAAGTTAACAAATGAATTTCTGTGTGTTAACATAATTTCATTTAACTTATTTATTACGCGTTTGTAAATATATATCTCTCGAATATAATCAGTGATGTGTCTATTGTTAGCTTATTTATTACACGTATTTGTAAATATATATATAGCTTCAATATTTCGTTTATTAAATAAGTCATGTTTCAATTTGCTTTTCGCTTTCTCTTTGTGTGTGTGTGTGTGTGTGCACAGGTGAAAGAACAGCAACGTGATTCATGCTACTACCTGGAAATTCCCTGCGTGGAGCTTGATAATGACGTCAAAACGACATTGTATAAAGGCAGGCGAAACTTTCACTTTAACTCATTACAAGATTGGAAATAGAGGATAGAGTCGTGTTAGTTAGCTCTCTGTGCCTTGACCAATTCCTAGGTGGTGAACATGATATCTGACGTTCCAAACGGGTTTGAAGCACACAAGTTGATAAATATATCGCTCGGTAAAATTGCATCCAGACGTTCCAGAAGAGCTGGTGCATCTTTGCATAAATCATTATTAGTTGCCACTGTGTTACATAAAGCCCGTTTTGTTTACTTAGAAGCAGCACATAATTACCTCCACACAATATTTTCCCCGCACAAGGGCAACCTGAGGAGATTGTCCCCGACCCACCTCAAGCGCCCGCACCATTACCTGAAGTGTCCGTTACCCCAGTGAGCCCTCTCGATTGTGGTGTCAATAATATCAACCAAGATGATTATTCACCCATTGAATGCATTAGTGAAGAGCGTAAATCTAGATTAGAAGGCAACGATTGTGAAGTAGACTCGAGCAGTGAATATGGTTGCAACGAAACCTTGCACCATACCAGAAAAAGACGGAGAGTTTCTGATCAGGAAACAAAGACTGCAGTTTACTCAATTTTACCAAAACGAATCAAAGATAATTTAGAACATGAACAATACTCAGGCTGTTATTTTAGCGACTAAAATTTTGTGTTGATGTGGATTCGATCTTACCTCTTGTCGGTGCTCTGAGCAGACAGGCAAACGACGAGATTTTGCAGCATGGAAGATGACTACATAACTTCTCTCGTGATCAACTTGGAATCCTTGAATTTCTATAAAATCAGTCCAGACGGTCTTCGTCTCGAATCTATTTTAAAACCGGTATTAATTCGTGAACATAGGCTAAAAGTATTTAATAGAATGCTTTCTTTAAAGTATTAGGTTACTGTTGTTTGTGATCACCAAATCTAAGCATTTGTTTTTTCTTGTTTTTCTGTTATTTCTTGTGTTAACATAATTTCAATTGTTAACTTATTTATCACGTGTTTTTAAATATATGTCTTGAATATAATCATTGATGTGCCTATTGTTAACTTATTTATTACACGTATTTGTAAATATATATATAACTTGAATATCTCGTTTATTAAATCGTATTTGTAAATATATATAACTTGAATATCTCGTTTATTAAATAAATCATGTTTCAATTAGCGTTTCACTTTCTCCTTTGTGTGTGCACAGGTGAAAGTTCTAAGCTCCGCCCACTGTTGTGTGAAAAAGAAGCCACCCACAAGACGTCGTGAGTCATGCTACTATCTGTGATTCCCTGCGTGGTCAGTCGACTGCAGTAAGCCCTTGAGATCAGACGTGTATTCGCCAGCGTAGAAGAAAAAAAGGAGATCAGACGTGTATTCAACTGGCTGCCTTTAATATTGCTTGTACAACGTTTATGAAATGGTATTCAGCAAAGTGCCAGGATGTGGTGGATACCGAAAAACTTCCTATTCCCCCTCCTATGCCTCTTTTAAAACCACATTGGATTGTGCGAAGTTGCAAGATGTACAAATACTCTACGGATGTTCTGGTGAGACCGTTGAAGGCTTTCGTTGCACAGACGATGTGCTGAAGTATGCTGTAGAGCTAAACTTTATAAAGTCTCACATATACCGTGAAGTAAAAGAAACAACGCGTGCAGAAGAGAAGCAGCAGGTATGGATAATGAGTCTTGTGGATGGGTGGTGTGACAAGCGGTATTACGTCATGTTACACCATGTCGATTACTCATACCCTACGACTGAAAATGTGAATCTCGTGATCATGGACAATCTTAAGTATTTTTATCACTATATTAATGTATATCATGATGAGGTTCGTAGTGAGGTTGTGGCTAGTGCCCTGCGTGAGTTTTTAACAGACTTTAGAGACGAGTATCGTTTGATGGGCAGAAAGGAAAAATATGAGCATATGTTCCTCTCAAATAGTGCGCCGGAGTGTGAAGATGTTTAGTAAAACATTATAAAATGTGCCTAGTTCGTGAAAATTATCCTGAAGAACTATTTCTTTATATAACGCGCAGTTGTCGTAACGATTTAGAAGATTATTTCAATTGCCGCTATGTTGAGTGAAGACGAGTTCACGATTGAAAAGCTCGGGTCGGTAGAAATAAACCCTCGATTGGAAAAGCGTGTTTATAAACTTGTGTTTAATAATGTAGCTAACGATGAACTCTTTGTGCGTGCTTTTGATTGTATTCTAGACGTATTTAAAGATGACTTACCAACCGGTTGTAAAGTGGGAACAAAAATAGTACTGAACGATATGAAAGCCCTTCATATCGAGTACAGGTTTCCCTATACTTAAAGCGGTGAAATATTATTAAACCGCATATACTGCGTAATGCAGAGCAATAATGATGTAATTGTAAACTCGATTAAGTGCGAGTTTAGTATTTTGAAAAAAAAAGTGAAATGTATTTATATATTTGTGTGATATTTCTCCTGTACTGTTATATTGAAGGATTATATGCATATTCCTCATTTCTATTATTATTGACCATTCAAATGTATATTTATTTCTATATATCTCCATAATTGTGTGTGTGTGTGTGTGTGTGTGTGTGTGTGTGTGTGTGTGTGTGTATTTTTTTGATTATATGCATATTCCTCAATTATTACACTGGTATGCATATGAAATTTTTTTTTCTGCTGTGAGGGTTTTTTCAACTCATATTATATAATTCGACCATGCTGAATTCGAAAATGACATTGGTTTTCCTCAATCAGGTCAGGTTTTTTCTCTATTGGCCATTTATTATAAGTCCAATTTTATCCCCAAATTTATTGATTTTTTTAGCTTAAACACTGTATATACGAGTAATATTATAAGAACACTCGTGAAAAATGAAAACATTGTGTGAATAAATACTTTTATTCATACAATGAATACGGAAAAAAGTTTATTGAGGAAGGAATGAAGTTTTTTGGCTTTCCGTCTGTGTTTTTCTTCGGGCACGTCTCGCTTCAACACCAGCAATAGTCCGCCAGCATATTGATATCCCAGTTTCCCTCGTACCTCTCTTCCATTATTTTGATATCTTGGTGAAATCGTTCACCCTGTTCCTCACTATAATCCCCGCAATTTTCAGGAAAATAGTCCAAGTGGGACCACAAAAAGTGCATTTTTATGGACATGCGCGACCCATGAGCTTTGAAAGCTTCCATCAAGTTTTCGACAACGGACTCGTATTCTGGACTTCTACGATTGCCAAGAAAATCAGTGACAACTGATTTGAATGCCTGCCAGGCATTCTTCTCAGTTGGAGTCATTGCGTTTTCGAACTGAGTATCCTTGATCAAAGTTCGAATTTGAGGACCATCAAAAACCCCAGCATTTATTTTAGCATCAGATATATGAGGAAATTTACTCTCGAGATATCGGAATGCTGAACCCTCCTTATTCATTGATTTGATGAAATTTTTCATGAAGCCCAGCTTAATATGAAGTGGTGGGAGCAAAATTTTTGTTGGTGGTACAAGGGGCACTGAAACGACATTATGCGACCCAGGTTCAAAATTCTCTCTGGATGTCCATTCACGCTGTGCATAGCGCTTCTCATCCGCTCGGCTATCCCATTTGCAGAGGAAACATGGGTATTTCGTGTATCCCCCTTGCATTCCCAATACAAATGCCACAATTTGAAAAAAAATGAAAATATTTAAAGAATTTAGAGAATTTGTTCTATCAGATAAAAAAATCTATGCATTGGACTGTATCACTTCTGTGGGGAAGTTAAGTGTTCTTATACGCTCTCAAATAACCTTTGGAAAAACAACATAGTCAATAGCAATAGTTTACCTTCAAATCTCCACAGATCCTCCAGTTATGTTGGTCGTATACGAGAGCATCCAGTAAAATTTTCATGTTATCGTAGCTCTCAGTAAGTTGTACGGAATGTGCTACAGGGACTGATGCAACCCTATTCCCAATGTTGAGAAGTACTGCTTTCAAACTTCGTTTAGACGAGTCTATAAATAGCCTCCATTCTGATGCGTTATATGGCAGGCCCAAGGATTCGATTAGCCCCTCAACATTGCAGCAGTACACTAAGGAAGAGGTATTTTCGTGCACTGCAAAAAACTTGCGGAATTCTTCCTCTCGTTTCCTATACCAGGAGAATGTTGTTCCCGGAGCCAGCAAGTTGTCCTCTCGAAGTCGTGAGCCCAAGATCTCGGCAGCTAATTTGGAAAGTCCTAAATCCCTGGTAAGATCATTAAGTTTGGCCTGGTTGAGAGGCCTCGGCTCATTTGAAGCGGTATTTTGAGGTATATACGACTGGGACTGGTCATTGGCATTGGTCATTGATTCATCATCAGAATCATCGAAGTCCAGGGTTTGAGGTGGGTCGGGTATTGGAATTCCAGGACCATGGGGTACAGGTCTCATAGCAGAAGGAATGTCAGGGTATACAACAATGTGTTATTCTTCTTGTTAACTCCTGAAAATAGAAACACAGAAACATGGATATAAAACTTGCATATGAAATAGAAGAAGCATTCAGACAGTGGCGGCACGTGAGGGAAGGCTGCGGTCTGTAAGATATGAATAGGTCGATGGAGTCTGTATATTTTCTTTCTTTTTCATTCATATTGTCCCTTCGGGGACAATATGAATGAAAAAGAAAGAAAATATACAATCATTGTATATGTAAATGTAACTTGTATAACAATATGTATGTGTAAATGTATTTTCTATAACAATATGTATATGTAAATGTATGATTACCATTATGGTGAATATTATGCTATATATGGTGAATATTACATTATGGTGAATATTATGTCAAGTTTCATACGAGGATTTCAAAATATTTAAGAAAAATAAATTTATAAGCCCACCTTGGAGGTTTGTCATGCAGAAATAGCAATCTGTCACGTGATCCTTTCCTTCTCTCCAAATCATGGGAATTCCAAAAGGCAAAGATTTCGCTCTGCCTTTGCTCCATCTTAAATTTTCAATGCACGTCTTGCAGCACATATGAGAGGCGAAATTTTTGTCCTGGTCCCCTAGCTTAATTCCAAAGTATGCTCTATACCAGGGGTGGCGAACCTTTTTACAGTCGCGTGCCAAAAAAAACATGTAAACCATATAAAAAGATTCGTGTGCCCACCTAAGTTTATATATATTACACCAAATTATAAACATTAAATCTATTATTTTATACTCATTTTTTGGATAATAATTTCTATGCTTAGGCGTGCCAAGCAGATTTGATCGCGTGCCAAAATTGGCACGCGTGCCATAGGTTCGCCACCACTGCTTTATACATTGGCTTCACAAATTTAGTGATTTGGGACTGGTTATTTGGCATGGTAACCGTCCCACATATGTAGCAGAATCTATTGGGATCATTTTTACACGCGCTATTCATTATGAAATATTTTATCTATATGCCTGAAAAGTAAAAAAAGATATTATACAAGTGAAACAAGTGATGATAGATGTTACTGTTCTAATTCCGCTTTGACAAAATCACGAAAAATTCTATTTTACTTATGAGGCCATAGCCGGATAACCTGAGCTGATTGAGAAAAACGGATTGCAGATTCGAAATCAGCAGGAAAACCTCTATAAGAATCACTTACAAAACCCTTGACAGCAAAATTGATGCATACCAGTGTTCCAGTGTTATTGAAATGTATATTTAATTTCTATATATCTCCATAATTGTGTGTGTGTGTGTGTGTGTGTGTGTGTGTGTGTGTGTGTGTGTGTTTCTCCTGTACTGTTATATTGACGGATGATATGCATATTCCTCATTTCTATTATCATTCAAATGTATATTTATTTTCTATATATTTATAATAAACAGAATGATGCAATGATGGTTTACTTAATTATTTTGGTTAATTACATCATGTTACGCCTTCTAAACCTACTAGCGGAATTCTAAACCAACTTTTAAGAAAATAAATGGTACAATCTGTCAACTGTGTACCTGAGCAATGGTATCTGGCAGCTCTCCATGATAATGTATACAATGGTATCTGGCACCTCTTCTGAAGGCTCCACGCTCCACAGATCTTATAGACAATGCAGGTCCTGTATATGAGCTTTAATTATCTCGATGAAATAGTGAGCAATCATTCCCTGGCGAGATGTATTTCTGAATCCACGTTAAACTGTGGGTCTAAGGCGGAGTGAAAACCTTTCCAATTCGGCGAGAAAGAGATAATTGCACTAGGGGACAACATTTCTTGAAAACTATTGGTGTTTCTTATAGAACTTTTGATGCTGATTCCGTTTTCAGAATTTTTCTATCACCCATAGTTTTCGAGAAAATAATATTTCCATTTACTCAGAGTTTCCCGCAGATCTTATAGACAATGCAGGTCCTGTATAAGAGCTTTAATTATCTCGATGAAATAGTGAGCAATCGACGAGATGTATTTCTGAATCCACAGAACAGCTGTTCACTGAAGACTGCATGTTCCACATTTTATAATAAAGAAATTATAAATATATCCTAATTATATTTTTAAAAGAGCATTCGGTTTCCACGTTAAACTTTGGGTCTAAGGTGGAGTGAAAACCTTAACCGTTGGCACTCTTCGGGAAAGAGCTATTTGTTATTATTATTATTAAAGAAAAATCATGCATTAACATGCTTTTCGGTCATACTACTGCCCCGGATCAAATGAACCTGTTATTTTAAATCCGGTTCAATAATCTAGCGTAAATACCCATTTAACCCCATAGCAGAGCGGGAACATCTCAGTGCGGCTGTGGGTCTAAGGCGGAGTGAAAACCTTAAGCGTTGGCACTCTTCGGGGAAGAGCTAGTTGTTATTATTATTATTAAAGAGAAAATCATGCATTAACATGCTTTTCGGTCACACTACTGCCTCGGATCAAATGATCCTGTTATTTTAAATCCGGTTCAATAATCCTGTTATGTTGAAATGTGGAAGAGTAAGCAACGACTCCCTGACGAGATGTATTTCGATCCACAGAACAGCTGTTCACCTAAGACTGCATGTTCCACATTTTATAATAAAGAAATTATAAATATATCCTAATTATATTTTTAAAAGAGCATTCGGTTTCCACGTTAAACTGTGGGTCTAAGGCGGAGTGAAAACCTTAACCGTTGGCACTCTTCGGGGAAGAGCTAGTTGTTATTATTATTATTAAAGAGAAAATCATGCATTAACATGCTTTTCGGTCATACTACTGCCCCGGATCAAATGAACCTGTTATTTTAAATCCGGTTCAATAATCTAGCGTAAATACCCATTTAACCCCACAGCAGAGCGGAAACATCTCAGTGCGGCTGTGGGTCTAAGGCGGAGTGAAAACCTTAACCGTTGGCACTCTTCGGGGAAGAGCTAGTTGTTATTATTATTATTAAAGAGAAAATCATGCATTAACATGCTTTTCGGTCATACTACTGGCTCGGATCAAATGATCCTGTTATTTTAAACCCGGTTGCACACCTCATGCACCTTGTTTCTT
>JAJOZX010005110.1:242500-341004 GCA_023014485.1 Bathynomus jamesi
TGTACCCCTCCCCCCTTGACTCAGCCAACTGGCTGATTAGGAGCCTATAAGACAACGCCTACTCGGCTGAAGTCTTAATATGCACTTGGCTCCTGCCAGGTGAACACCTCTCCTCCTTTCTCTCCTCCTTTCTCTCCTTTCTGGCCCTTTGGGGGAAATAGCTTGGGGGGAGAACTCCGCCTCCAAGTTGCATGCCCCTTGCAACCCCTGTTGGCAAGAAAGGCCTCTTTGGGGGGAATTTTTTTTTTTTTTTTTTTCCCGCAACACCCCCCTTTGCAACACCCCACCCCCCTTTGCAACACAGACACCCCCGTTGCAACACCCCAACCCCCCTTTGCAACATTACGTAATCACTTGCAACATTCTTGCACTCTCCCCTTTTGCGGCTATACTACTGTCGTCGAAAGTAGGTTTTGTACTGATTGATTTATTGATTGTGTTTAATGGTGCACCAATCCAGTGTGTTATTAATTCCAGGGTTTTGTACTGTCAATGTACTAAAGATATATAGGTATTCGAGGGTGCTGAGGTCGGTTCATTGATTAGTATGCTGAATTAATAATTTTGAAATTGTTGGGGAGCAGTGGGTGATTGTGGAGGTGTCGATGATCTCTTATAGATGATTTCGTTGGGTAGAAATGACACGATGTTCGTCCACTCTTGTTTGATGTTGGCAAATGGTGCTGTCAATATAGTTAGTATTGCAGTGAGTACAACTGAAAAAGTAGATATTGATGAGACAAGGGGCTGGGTTTTTTTCTTTATGGTTGAGATACGAGTTGATGCTCTTATTATTGGTGGCTACAAATTGATGACTAAATTGAGGGTAAAGTGGGTTGAGTAGTTGGCGAAGTTCTGATTGTATTTTGTAACCAGAGATGGGCAAGATACTTGGAAATTGTATCTGAGATACAGATACAAGATACCCAACAAAAATGTATCTGAGATACAGATACAAGATACTCGAAAAAACTGTATCTTCAAGATACAGATACAAGTTACAGATACAAGATACATTTTTAAGATACAAGATACTTTTGAAAGAATAATTATTTGAGTTTAGTTTCACCTGGTGAGCCATGAGCGCACGAGTTATCTCATTCAATTGTTTATTATTATATTTTCTGGATATAAATAAATGCCAAATCAATGGTACTTCATATCTCAGTATTCATATAGTGATATAACTAAAAGGAAAGCACAAAGTAAATATGTATAAATAATCCTGAAAATTTTTAGGTATGGAAAAATAAAATAAACCACACTTTTTCAATTTATGTATTTCAAATAAATTGTTAATACAGGTATGCTCAATTACCTACTCACGAAGAAAAAATAAAGTTTTCCTCATAATAAATATATTTGCAGGAATAAGCAAATATATGTATAATTCTTGATTTTTAATCATGTTAAAACATGTTAAAACCGCGGGATACAAGATGAAACCTGAGTACGTCTGTGCCGAGACTGTGCGCGCAGCGCAACGGTAGTAGTCATGTACAAACATGTAACAGCAATCGCCGGCCTGCTTCAACGTGCGTCAGATATGATCATATTTCATGAATATTTATTAGCGTCTCTATTTAAAAATTATCTTATGAAAGTATCTTTGAAAGTGTATCCCGGGATACAAGCTACGTGACAAAATGTATCTTAGATGCTTCTCAAGATCCTCCAAAAATAAAGTATCTAAGATACGTATCTCAGATACGTATCTTGTATCTTAAGATACAAGATACTGCCCATCTCTGTTTGTAACTAATATAGTCGTAGTAGGGCGAAGAAAAGTAATGTATATCATTTTCAACAGTGGGGCCTTTAAGGGGGGCTGATAAATGTTGTTGAGAAAATTTCTAGTTGGAGAATGAGGTAAATGTTTTGGGAAAGAATTATTAATGCAGAAACTGTGAACGAATTCTATTTCGTAGTGGAAGGATAAGTAGGAGGAACAAAGTTGATAAGTACGATGGATTAAGATTTTAATACTGTTAATTTTATATAGTAAGGGGGTGTGACTTAAGTAGTTTGTATCTAGGTCTGTATATGTAGGTTTTCGATATATGGAAGTGCTGAATTTATTATTTTGTTTTGTTATTGTTATATCTAAAACGAGTAAGGTGTTGTTAGTTTTGTTTTCTTTAGTGAATTTGATGATTTGATGCTGGGAATTGAGATAGTTAATAAAAAAGGGGTCGTAGTTAGCAGTGTGAAAGAGCAGAAAGGTGTCATCGACATATCTTTTATATCAATCTAGGTATTTTCGCCGCAGGACTTTTGGCCGCCGGACTTTTTCGCCGCAGGACTTTTCGCCGTAGGAATTTTCGCCGCAAGGAATTTTCGCCGCAAGGAATTTTCGCCGCAAAATATATAATTTGTATAGATATATAAATATAAGCCTACCAAATTTTCTGAACTCTCTAATACGTCGGGTTTGGATGACTTGGAAATTTTCATTTATTCATTCTCTTAAATAAGTGATTTCATGTACTTCAAAGGTTTTGAACCCTTAGGTTTTTAAAAACCATTTTTGATGGTTTAAAGTGATACTGCACATGCAATAACAGATACTGTCAAAGTTTTATAAAATCGTATTGGAAGTGTGAAATAAAAAACTGCAAGGCAAGAGTGCATACAATTTTAGAAAGTGACGCTAAAATAGTAATTTGCAAAACATTTGGTGAGCATAGTCATTCTGCAAACCCATCAAAGCCTAAAGTGTACGCCACAATAGCAAGTATGAAAACGACTGCTACTAACTCCCAATTATCTGCAAGATCACTAATTGCCGATGCTTCTGCAAGCCTAGATGATGCAGGTTGTTATCTAATGCCATCAATTGCAACTTCATCAAGAAATATTAGAAAATGGAGGCAAAAGAATATGAATATGTTGCAAAAGTACATAATAGAACGTAAACTACGCTAGGATCTTTAGGATACATTTTTTAAATGAATCCATCAAATAAAACGTTAAAACTAACGAAAATATTACGACTTAACCTAACCAATCGTCAACTTATTTTTTATTTTTTAAAAATTGCAGGTTGTTATCTAATGCCATCAATTGCAACTTCATCAAGAAATATTAGAAAATGGAGGCAAAAGAATATGGATATGTTGCAAAAGTACGTAATAGAACGTAAACTACGCTAGGATCTTTAGGAGACATTTTTTAAATGAATCCATCAAATAAAACGTTAAAACTAACGAAAATATTACGACTTAACCTAATCAATCGTCAATTTATTTTTTATTTTTTAAAAATTCTTTTGCGGCGGCGAAAATTCTTTGCGGCGAAAATTCCTTGCGGCGAAAAGTCCTGCGGCGAAAAGTCCTGCGGCGAAAGTTCCGAACACGCTTTTATATAAGTGTGTTTGTAATAGGTGAGGTAATGGAGTAGCCATTATTTTCGTGATAACAGAGAATGATGTTAGCCAGTGTGGCTCTTAGGGGGGGTCCCCTGGCTATTGAATAGGTTTGTTGGTAAAGTTGAAAAGAAGTAGGTGTCTGAAGTGGCAAGGGTTAGCAGTTTGGTAAATTCTTGTTTCGTTAGGCTGAGGTCTGTGTTCTGATTATGGAAAATAAATTGTTGGTGCAGATGTCGACGGCTTCTCTAATTGGCACGTTGTTAGTAGAGGAATACTCTGTCAAAGCTGTGCATATGGAGATTGTTTGAATTGTTCAACGTCAGTATTTATTTGACGAATTCGTAGGAAATGGGGAGGGAATATTGATTCTGCATTAGGGTTTAGGATGGATTTTTGGGAATTAGGAATTTTGCTAGGTGGAAATTATGGGTGATGTAGGCAAAAAGGATAGGCCTAATGAGTAAATTTGGTATGTGTATTTTAGGGTGGCCATAAAGAGTGTCTGGGGAGGTGACGATAGAGTGTATTTGGTCGTAATCATCTTCCGAAATTTCATTTTGATCATATAAATTTTGAGGAAACGGTTGATTTTTTCTTCAAGTTTAGGGAAAGTGCTAGAGGCTTCTCATTAATCTTTTTGAATTTTGCGGAGTCGTTGAGGGCTTTATTCAACTTATTATTATCATCTGATTTGTTAAGAAGAATGGTATCTTTGCTTTTGTCATGACGTGGAATTATGATGGAGTCATTCCCTGAATGATTATTTTAAGCAAGCGAAATTTTACTATTGATTTGGGGGAAAAACTTTATGAGTTTCAGATTTATAAAAGTGTTTATGGGTGACGTAGGCAGAAAGGCTAGGTCTAATGGGAAAATTTGGTATCGTTAGCTATTAGGATTCGTTTTAAACTATGAAAAAGTTTTTCAAATGATAAAAAGTGTTTAAAATAATTTATCTTAAAGTTTGGTAACTTAAAATATAGGCCGAAAGAGAGAAGTCGTCTTTCGTTGTTGATCAAATTCTCTTAGAAAATTGTTTGATCAGGGTTAATAGGTTGAAGGTTCGATTTCAGGCCCTCTTGATTTAATTTTCTATTATGTTTTAGCTGAATCTGGATGCGTTAGTTATTGGCGTCTTTAACAATTTGATTCTAAACATTAAATAGATTATAAAAACTTGCAGATTCTTTTAGATGAGTTAAAAAGAGAATATTTGGTTAATATTCGTTTTAATGCTTTGTTCGTTTTCGGTAGAAGGAGACACTCTATGACAATTTAACATATAAATTCGTATTCAGGACACCTTGAAACCTCAGGGAAACTGATAAAAATCAAGGAAATGTAATAATTATTTTTTATGGAAAAAAAAAAAATTAGACGTAAAAAGCAGCCATTATAGGCCATTGACCGAGTGTTTAGCTCTTTCCGCTGGTTAAAATTTTGCGTCCTCGTCCTCTCCAGTTTTATGGGGAGACATCTCGTGGCAAAATTAAGAAACATAGGTCAAATCAGCCAATTAAATCTGGTTTTTTGTTTCACGTGACCTTATCCGACCACCAATCGGAGACGTACATTTTGAATCTCTCATAATGCATACTCATTCGAAAATGCTTTTTCAGTTTGCTTTTCACTATGGTTTGCGGAGGTTGTGATTTGGATTACTATCAATTAATACAAGATATTTATAAGAAAGAAGACGGTGCTGAAGTTTTCTTTACGAGTCACGGTGTTTTACCTACCCACCTCAAACTGTGGCAAAACTTATTGTACGTTGGGTTATTCTTGACAAAGCTAGATGCACAGCTCTATTTAGCGTTGGCTTCCGAAAGTGCAGTTAATTGGAGGAGTTTTTGCTTCGACGTCTGTGAGCATTGGCTAGGGCGGCCTAGGCCAACAAATTCAAATTTGTGGGCCTGGCGAAATCGTCTATTTATTCCTGTTGGTCGCCGCTCATTTGTATAAACACCCCAACGCTGCTATTGAAGGTTAGAAATTGCGAAAAAACGCGGGTTAGGTTAGGTTAAGTTAGGTTAGGTTAAGTTAGGTTAGGTTAGGTTAGGTTAGGTTAAGTCTGAACCAAAACACATTTTTCTGGTGTTTTTTGGTGTGATTTGTTCAAATCTGAACTTCGTTTCTTTGGGAAATGAGCCGTTTTTGAGAAATTTTCAATTTTAAAATTTCTCAAAAACGGCTCATTTCCCAAAGAAACGAAGTTCAGATTTGAACAAATCACACCAAAAAACACCAGAAAATGTGTTTTGGTTCAGAAAAGAGAAAAAGCACTAAAACGAATAATTACCATATATATATATATATATATATATATATATATAACGCCATTATTTTGTATATATACGGTGATTGTAAAGAAGTCTTTTTATTGCCATTTGTACAGAAGCTGACAACTGAAAATACAGTCCCAGTGGTCGACTGGATATATAACTTGTACGTTTCTTTGCTTCGAGATAAGAGTTGATTATTGCATAGCTAATACGAGGTTAAATAAATTAATCTTTACCGACGATGCGAAATGTAGTTGTATTGAAGTTGTTAGTCCCTTGACCAAGTATTTTACAGAAGGGGCTGATAATTCGGGAAGAAACACACAAATAACAGAGTTACCACCGAAATATTTCGTTAGTCGTTTTCTTTAACTGTTTGGTGTCAGCTTGTAATTTAAGGCATACTTGCTTATTTATTTCAATGCAATGTTTTTGTATGAAAAATAAAGATGAATAAGTTTTATTGGTAAACCTTTATCCAAATGCCTAATATTAATAATACAACAAATTACATACTAAGTAGAGGACAATGATTATGTTTATGTTTATGTTTATGTTTATTCAAGTGATTACTTATTATGCTTATTCCTTTTTCAGAAGACCGTTGTCATTGTTTGACTTTATATAAATAAATAAACGATTACAAAGAGTTGGTTCTCATTTATGACAACGGTCTTAGGTACAAATGACTGATTAATTAAATAAATAATAAAATAAGTCTACATACGTGGTAAATTCAAGCAACTGTCAACCACCCCAACCTAATTAAGCAACTTCAACAAACGCTATCCACAATGCCTGCCGTAGAATGTCCTATCACAGGTTGTACCTATGTCACAGCAGACCTGGACCCAGCCATTGTAGCCGCACTTATAACAGCCCACTGCACGACCCATGTCCCAAGCCCGACAGTCTCTGCAAAGGTTGAGAAAGTAAGACGGCCAACCATTTCGGCTGCAGGTACCAGTGAAGACTGGGCATATTTTACGTCGCGTTGGACAGATTATGCGGAAGCTACAAAAATCACTGGTAGGGACAAAGTGGTACAACTACTTGAATGCTGCGACGATTCACTCCGCAAAGATTTGACAAGATCCGCAGGTGGAAGCCTAACAAACAAAACCGAAGATGAAGTCCTTGCTGCAATCAAGAAACTAGCTGTCCGAGAGGAGAACACCATGGTAGCCAGGGTTACCCTACACAATATGCGACAAGACCGCGACGAAACTGTGCGCAGTTTTGGAGCCCGTCTTCGTGGTCAGGCCGGAGTCTGCAAATTTCTTGTTGAATGCCCAAGCTGCAACAACAACGTAAATTACACTGACCCCATCCTTCGCGACGTCCTTACCCGCGGAATTGCTGACCCGGAAATACAACTGGAACTCCTCGGCAACAGTAACCAGGAGATGACCCTGGAAGACGTCTTTCAGTTTGTCGAGGCGAAGGAAGCAGGCAAGCGCTCAGCATCACGACTGCTGGACTCCCATGCCGTGGAGGCCGCAGGCAGCACATACAGGAGAAGTAAGCAAATACCCCCACAAGACAAAAATGCCCCCTGTTCATATTGTGGTAAAAAAGGACACGGCAGAAG
Organism: Bathynomus jamesi; assembly: GCA_023014485.1. NCBI lineage: Eukaryota > Metazoa > Arthropoda > Malacostraca > Isopoda > Cirolanidae > Bathynomus > Bathynomus jamesi. The sequence goes on from JAJOZX010005110.1 coordinate 249,741, forward strand.
AGCCCCAGTCCACATACGCAAGAAGGATTGCCCTGCGTACAACCACAAATGCAAAATTTGCAAGCGCGACAGCCATTGGGAATCCGTATGCAGGAGCAAAGACAAGGACAAGAGCCTTTCAGCCACTCCTAATAAAGCTGATGAGTGCGAAGGTGCGGTATTTGATCTTCTCTGCGCCACAAGCAACACTTCCGAGCCACATAAGAAAAGAGCAATCGCCCTCGACCATCACATTTACAATGAACTATCGGACATGTGGATCAAGGAGAACTCACAACCACAGCCACACATCAACCTGACAGTCAGGACTCTCCCCGAAGACTACGAGGCGCTTGGGGCAACCCTCAATGCCCACCCAAAAACCGTGGTACTGCCTGCCATGGCAGACACAGGCTGTCAGAGCTGCCTCACCGGTATCAAGGTTATCCACCGCCTCGGGCTTCTCCAGTCTGACCTCATCCCTGTGACCATGAAGATGCACGCCGCCAACAACAAGGGCATCAAAATCCTTGGCGCAGCCATACTTCGCCTCACTGGCAAGGATGAACAGGGCCAACAAGTAGAAACGAGACAGGTAACATATGTGACAGATTCTTCTGACAAGTTCTTCATCAGCAGAGAGGCATGCGTTTCACTCGGCATTATCTCGGGAAGATTCCTACAGTGGGGGAAGTCCAACTGGATCCAGCACAATACTGTAACAACAGTGCCAGCACGCCACACAGTGACAGCGGACTTGTAACTAACTGTGACTGTCCAAGACGCCAACATCCTCCATCACCTCCAATCGAGCTACCGCTACCCGCTGTTGCGGCGAACCAGCAAAAGCTCAAGGAATACCTGCTGGACTATTACAAATCAAGCACCTTCAACACTTGTGACCACCAAGCGCTGCCCATGATGGACGGCCCCCCAATGAAATTGATGGTGGACCCCAATGCCAAACCAGTCGCACATCACACCCCCGTCCCAGTACCAATCCACTGGCAGGAGGACGTGAAGGCTGGCCTCGACCAAGATGTCAGACTGGGTGTCCTTGAACCAGTACCCGTTGGTGAGCCCGTAACCTGGTGTCACAGAATGGTGGTGTGCGCCAAAAAGAACGGAAAACCAAGGCGTACCGTTGACTTTCAACCCCTCAACGCTCACGCCACCCGCGAAACACACCACACTCAATCGCCATTCCACCAGGCCAGATCAGTACCGCAAGGCAAAAAGAAAACAGTGTTTGATGCATGGAATGGATATCACAGCGTACCAATCTGTGAAGAAGACCGCCACTTGACCACCTTCATAACGCCCTGGGGTCGCTACCGTTACAAAACCGCTCCCCAGGGTTACATTGCATCTGGTGACGGTTACACAAGAAGGTACGACGAAATTGTATCGAGCATCCCTAACAATACAAAGTGCATTGACGACGTCTTGCTCTGGTCAGACACAGTGGAGGAGAGCTTCTTCCAGGCCACCCAGTGGCTTGACACCTGCGGCAGACACGGAATCACACTGAACCCCGACAAGTTTGTGTTCTGTCAGGACAAGGTTGAATTTGCAGGCTTCGAGATCACATCTGACAGTGTCCGACCCTGTAAAAAATACCTCAAAGCAATCCTAGAGTTTCCATCTCCAAAGAACATCACCGACGTTCGATCATGGTTCGGGCTCATCAACCAGGTGTCGTATGCCTTCAGCATGGCCAAGAGGATGCAGCCGTTCCGCCTACTTCTGAAGCCAGGAACACCTTTCAAGTGGGATGACGAATTGGAAACCATCTTCGAAGAATCAAAGGATGTCATCATCACAGAAATAGAGGAGGGTGTTAAAATTTTTGACAAAACCAAGCCCACATGCCTCGCCACAGACTGGTCGAAAACAGGCATCGGCTACTGGCTACTTCAGAAACACTGCACCTGTACACGAGTCGAACCCTTCTGCTGCCATACTGGATGGCGTGTCACATTGGTCGGCAGTAGATTCACTACCTCAGCTGAGTCCCGCTATGCACCAGTAGAAGGAGAAGCACTTGCTGTCGCCGATGCCCTTGACAAGGCGAGGTACTTCGTGCTGGGATGCGAAGACCTAATAATTGCAGTGGACCACAAACCTCTCCTCAAAGTGTTTGGTGACAGATCCCTAGAGGACATATCTAATACACGCCTCAGAAACTTGAAGGAAAAAACCCTCAGGTACCGCTTCCGGATGATCCACGTACCAGGCGCGAAACACAAAGCTGCTGACGGGGTGTCACGATACCCCACTGGCGACCCCATACCACTGACACTCCCCGATGACGTAGCAGCCATCCATCAACCATGCGAGGGAACGGCGTTCTTTCCCCCCCCCCACCTTCCTAGCCGGCATACGGACATCACTGACAGATGGTAATGGCATGGAAGCCTGCGTCATTTCTGCAGCCGCATCAACACTCAACTCGCTGAGCCTGGCATCAGTGACATGGGATCGAGTACGCACCGCCACGACCAGCGATGAAGTCATGAATAGTTTAGCCAATGTCATAGAGTCCGGCATGCCTGAATCCCGCCATGCACTCCCTGCACAGCTGCGGGAATATCACCAGTTTCGCGACGACCTCCGCACTGTTGACGGCGTGGTAATGTACAGGAACCGCACGGTTATCCCGCCGGCCCTCAGGCAAGAAGTACTGGCTTCACTCCACTCAGCTCATCAAGGTACTTCATCCATGATCTCCAGAGCAGAAGACTCCATTTTCTGGCCTGGCATCACACCAGCCATCACAGCACTACGGGCTAGCTGCAACCACTGCAACCGCATGGCACCAACCCAGCCCAGCGCTCCACCCACTCCACCAACATCACCAGAATACCCCTTCCAGTGCGTCTGCGCGGACTACTTCCACTACAAAGGAGTAAACTACCTGGTCGTGGTGGACAGATACTCTAACTGGCCAATAGTAGAGAGGTCATCAGATGGTGCTGCTGGACTCATCGCCTGCCTCCGACGGACCTTCGTCACCTTCGGCATCCCCGACGAACTGGCTTCCGATGGGGGCCCTGAATTTACCGCAGCAGCCACACGGCAGTTCCTCAAAAACTGGGGCGTACACCACCGACTCTCATCAGTGGCTTTCCCTCACAGCAACTGTCGGGCAGAAGTTGGTGTCAAGACAACGAAACGCCTAATAACCGACAACACTGGACCAAACGGCGACCTCAACACCGAAAACTTTCAACGGGCCATGCTTCAATACAGAAACACGCCGGATAGAGATACAAAACACTCCCCAGCAATGTGTGTATTCGGCCGCCCTATCCGGGACTTCATTCCAATCCTTCCCGGCCGATATAAACCACACGACACGTGGCGTGAAAACTTGGCCACCCGAGAAGAAGCTCTGAGGAACCGCCACATGAGGGGAGCGGAACGCTGGTCAGAGCACACCAAGAGACTCCCACCACTAGCAGTCGGAGACCTTATACGCATCCAGAACCAGGTCGGTCCACACGCCCGTAAATGGGACAAGACAGGTGTGGTCATCGAAGTCAGGCAGTTTGACCAGTACGTGGTTAGGGTCGATGGATCTGGGAGGGTAACTGTAAGGAACAGGAAATTCCTTAAAAAATATGAACCCTTCAGCACACCTGCTCCAAAGATGACCATAGACCAACATTTGAAGAACTTCCTAGCGGTGCCCACCAACAGCCCACCTGCTGCACCACCTACACCTGCCAGGTCAGCACCAGGACCAAAGACACCCGCTTCACCCCGTAGTCCGACACGGTCCAGCCCACACGTTGAACGCAGGCGCCCGACCCCTGAAGAGACCACACCCCCCACCCAAGAAGACATGTCAACGCCGCCCATCGACATACTACCACCTGCACCCCCTAGGCCAATGGGTACGGCACCCCAAACTGCAACTCCACTAAGGCGTTCGAACCGTACCAGACGCCCCCCTACCTGGCATGAAGACTACCATATGAATCAAGAAGAGTAACCAATCAAGTATGCTTTAAATTAAGGGCACTGACAAAATAAGGTTTAGTCTTTATCCGTAAACATACAAATTTTTTTTTTTTTTTGCCATATTATCCTTAATAATCTTCTTTATAAAATTGCTGGCTCAAAGACTTGGGGGAGAGATAGAGTACAGTACACTTTACACTTTACTTACTAAGAACTTTATATTGTGTTCCCAATACAGCTGTAACCTCATTACTGTACTATTACTTTTGTCAGGAATACCGTTGTACAACCCTTATTTTAATATGATTCAATCTCTCGCTGAACTCTCTAATTGTATTGTAATATGTTTGATTGGATATAATGTACTGTATAATTCCATAAGTATTTATATTTTAGTTTCTACAGTATCGTATTCATCATGATGTAATAGCAAAGCCTTATGTTCTCATATTACTCTTAAATAAACTAGTATCTATGTTTTCCTATTAAAGTACTATACTGTATTCACTTTATAAAACAACATAAGTCTTTGCACTACTGTACTGCAATTACCTCATATCACATCTAGTATCAAAGACTTGGGAGGAGATAGAGGACAATGATTATGTTTATGTTTATGTTTTATTCAAGTGATTACTTATTATGCTTATTCCTTTTTCAGAAGACCGTTGTCATTGTTTGACTTTATATAAATAAATAAACGATTACAAAGAGTTGGTTCTCATTTACTAAGGATAGAAATATATAAAATAATGAGAAACAATACAGTACTTTCGCAGTTGTGTGAAGCGACAACCAGCCGTTTTCATATCATAAATTCCATAGCTTAGAAGACGTACAGTAGGATTGCTAATAGCTTGGATAATCGGTGGTTGATTTTTCAATTCGTTGCATTATACTGCAGTGTCCCATAAGTCCGGCATCATAGGAAAAAAAATAAAAAAAGGCAAAACAAAAGCTTTTATTTACAGAACGTGCTCAATATGTCCACCATTGTTTTCAATACACAAATTCAGACGTGATACCCAGTCAGCAAGCCAACGGTGAATGATGTCAGGAGTAATGGTGTTACATGTCCCAATAATGCGCTGCCGCAAATGTTCAACACTCCTAATTTTCTCTGCGTATACCAGCGCTTTCAAGTGGTCCCAGAGATAAAAATCTAGTAGCGTGAGATCCGGGCTTCTAGCTAGCCATTCCACAGTCCCTCGACGTCCTATCCAATGACCAGGGAATTGTTGGTACAGGTATTCCCTTACTTGGGTGCTGTAATGTGTAGGAGCGCCGTCTTGCTGGAACCATGTTGGGAAATTTCCTTCTTCGTTCAAGACACTGGGAAATGCTTCTTCCTCGAGCATACGTAGGTAGGTGCCTCCAGTGACATGTTCATCGAAAAAGAGGGGGCCTATGATGCGATCCTTCCAAATGCCACACCATACCATCACCCGAGATGCACCTTGTTCCTTTGAAGAGGTATACCAGTGAGGGTTGTTTTGAGACCAGTAGCGGGTGTTCTGTCGATTTACCTCACCATTTCCATAAAAAACAGCCTCGTCACTGAACAGAATGGTGTACTGGAAATTGGCATCCCAAGCATATTGTACCGTAGCCCATTCACAAAATTCCATCCGCCGGTCGGGATCATCTTCGCTTAATTTCTGTAGGATCTGAAGTTTATATGGATGCCATTTGTGATTGTGAGCCTGAAGAATGTGATGGATGCTACTTTTCGACACTCCTGTCTTGGCGGACAATCGCCGAAGAGACTTATTGGGACTTCTGTTAAAATGAGCCAGGATAGCAGTCGCTGTATCATCGTCAGTGGACCTCCTTGAAGGTCCACGGCGTGGTTTATCTTCTATGGATCCTGTTTCCTTAAACTTTGCAACAAGTCTGCTAACACAACCCTGTGTTATTGGCTCGCGGTCTGGATGCAGTCTGTTAAATTCAACAGCGGCCTCTCTTTGACTCTGATTTCCTATGAGTAGAATTATCTGGATTCGTTCTTCCTTGCTCACAGACATTATAGCCTGTAGAAAGAGAAAAATATGAATTATGGATTGTAGAAATAGAAAAATATGAATTTCTCCTATGATGCCGGACTTATGGGACACCCTGTACTGTATATAGACACACAGATCAGTTGAGTAGGACCTTTTAATACCAAACTCAATTAGTTCATAAGTTATCATTTAAGTGGCGTAGTTATAAGAACTTCTCTACTATTTTCGAGAAACGTGAGGCGATGTAAATAACAGAAAACTACATGGGTGAAATATATGTCTATGAAGGAAGATATCGATATTTGAATTTACAAAATATAAATTGTATGTATTCGCGTTCATCCTAGCCTTTTGAGAAGGGCTGATATATATATATATATATATATATATATATATATATATATATATATATATATATAGGGCGGTTCATGTAATAGGGTGAAAAATTTTATTGCAGGCAAGTCACTGAGCATGTGGATTTTTTAATTCTATTTGTTTACAAAAATCTTCATGGCAAATTTCTACTTCGAAGCAAAACTTTCAGTGGGTGCTCAAGCTCATGTTCGATTACTCCTAGATTGCTGATTTGTCGTATGGGGCTTCTGGTATTTCAAGTTTCCGAGCGCGCCGAATAAGGGAAATTTACGGTCATGTAAAGATGCTAGCTCAATGCCGAAGGACGACTATCATGAATTGCTGAATTTGACACTGATTTTCCTTGTCGGAAAACAAAGATGAAAATGGTTGAGACAGCAAATTTATTACAGAGGGGAACGCTAAAGAAAGATCGGAGAAAATACAAAGGAAACATTTCAGTAGAGAGGATGGATCTTCAGACTTTGTCGATTCAGCGTCGTTCAAATTATTTGATACTTTCAAGATCAGCCGAGGGTTCTTCGGACGTCTGATGAGTGGAAAAATCACCAAGACGATAGACGATCCCTCCTATCCATGTAAAGATGCAATGTTATCAACGACAGTGCTGAAAGGGGCGTGTCCATGATAAAGAATTTCAATGCAACCATTACCAAAGCCGAGACTCAAAAGCAGTTCCTCTTACACGTAGTGGAAATGCACCGGCACTAATTTCCTGACCACAGTAAGTCGACATCGGCCACCGGTAAATGTTCAGGCGATTAGATTTCATGTATGATATTAAAGTTATATCAATGCATTTGTGCCATCACTGAACGTTATATTGTGCGAATTCATTGGTTATCTGAACGTTATTTAGCCAATTCATCTGAAACTAAAATTAATTTATTTAAGTTTCTGGATCTATTTCATAATACAAAATATTAGAACAAGGCAAAATTTGTTTATGAGTTGATTGTATTTATTCTAATTTTATTTTGTGTGGTATCGTTATTAATATACAAAGGTGGGCACTCAGGCCTCAAAAAGGACCGACGGTCCCGGTCCTTGCCTCAAACTGGACCGACGGTCCCGGTCCTTTCTGAAGATAGGACCTAGGAACGACTCGGTCCTCGGTCCTTATATATAACACTGGTCAACACTCATTTTATTGCCAATCATATTAGATTGATTTTGGGGTAACTTTGTGGTGCTGATTCCGAATATGACATCGGTTTTGCTAGATTGGCTCTAATTTATGAGATAATTGGTACCCCATTGAAACATGTAAAAATGCAAAAAATTTAATGTTCAGGCGGAGCCTACTTACAAATCGCATTGAAATTGTCTCAAATCATACAAAAGTAAACACATGAAATACATAATGGCATTTTATTCGGTCTCACCATCTAGAATGTTCCGGTAGTTTCCCATATGCACGCGTTATGGTTACGTTTCCTATTAATTGAGGGTATTCATTATCTCAAGAACTAGAGCCAAATCGGAAAAACTACTTTAATTTTGGAATTCAGCAACCCCAAAATACCCTAAATTCGTACGAATTTCCTTGGCAACGAAACAAAAAAATTTTTTGTTGAGCTGTGTAATATAAGTGAAAAATTTGATTAAAATGAAAAATGAAATTAAAGACACCGGAAATCTTTAATTTTATTAACATAAATTATAATTAATACAATACATAAATGATGAAAAAAAGTTATTAAGTTAAATGCTTGAGTTTCCCTTCAAGAAGACTAGCATTTCAAAATGGCTGTCACTGAGCCCTGACCTTTTCGGCTTGAGGACGTCCTTCCCCAAAGAGAAGAGCCTCTCCACGGCGGCACTGGATGTTGAAACAAGTTTCAGTTCAGTCTCAGTCTCTTTCTGAGTCTTCTGGAGGAAACGATCCATCTTCTTTAGAACTTGAAATAATCACTAAACACACTAAAATCACTAAAAAAGACCGTCCGGAATTGCTTAAAAATGGACCGTCGCTCCTCATTTCGGTCCTCACTGAGAAAAGGACCGACTTTCCCGCTCACGGTCCTTAAAAAGGACCGAGTTCCTGGAGTTCGGTCCTTTTGGAACTCGGTCCTGCCCACCTTTGTAATAATATATTAAGGCAAAAAGATGAGATTATGGACGGCTTTAAAGAAATCTTTGCTATATTGCCTTACACTACAGTTCTTATATACAAAATATATATATATTTAGGGTGATTCAAAAAATCAAAGTTTTTTTATTTAATTGTTCAACCTGTATTTTTGTTCCCTATGACAAAAAAGTAGTGTATGCCAAATTTGGTGAATTTTAAATACAATTTACTATGTGCTACCAGCAAAGCTGGGCACTTGCGTTTTTTTTTGCGGTACTGCGGTACTGCGGTACTACCGCACTACCAAACCGGTACCGCATAACGCAGTACCGCAAAGGATCGCTGAAAGTACAGCAGTACCGCTACCGCATTTTTTGCGGTACTGCGTTATGCGGTACCGGTTTGGTAGTGCGGTAGTACCGCAGTACCGCAGTACCGCAAAAAAACCCGCAAGTGCCCAGCTTTGGCTACCAGGCATCAAAGTTTCCCTCTTTTTCAATTTGTTTGTTTTTACAACTTATGATTTTATGTTTAATTGTTTATATTTCAGAATTTTTAATTAATGGTTTATATACTAGCTTGCTTTTAATTGTTGCTTGGAACTCGTAATTTTGATACCAATTAATCGATTATGGAAGCTAGGCCTAACTCACAATCACCCAGTTCCTCATTTGGGAGAAGTTCTACAAGAAAAGAAACTGAAGTATGGCTAATTGGGCAGCCCTCTGCAGTACTAAAAACATCCGTATTACCATCAGAGAAGGAAATGATGGCCCTCTTCATGCACTACAGAAATATTAAAAAGCAAGACATTAGAGAATCATGCTGCTCTACTGCAGATGATGTGCTAACGCAGTTTTGAAAAAAGCAGGAATACCAGCAAAACAAAGAATACATGTAGTAGATAAAATTCAAGGAATACTGAAGGAATGACAGCTGCTTAAGAAAAACAAAGCAAACAAATTGAAAAGATCACAAAATTTAAATAATAAAGAAGAAAAATGGAAAGATAAACTGGAAAACTTATTTGACATTGCTCATGAGAATGCTATGCAGCTTATAAAAATAGAAGATGATAAGAAATTCTTGAAAATGCAACGTGAGAAAGGACGTCATGGAAAAATGGGTACCATTGATAAGGCTGTTGCTAAAAAAGAGCAAAGAGCAGCAGAAAAGCAACAACGTTATGAAAAGAGGAAAGCAGAAGAAGATATCAAAAGAAAGAAGAGTGAAGAGGCTGTCATAGTGTCATACTCACCAGTACATCATCAGAATCAGAATCAGAGGAGAGTAAAAGTGATGAATCTGGTTTCTGTGCTGCACAACCTTCACATGGAAAAGTAAGGTTGGCAAACGTAGAAAATTGTTTGATGATAATTATTAGGAAGTCTTGATGTTGCAAAATTGAGTGACAGAAATGCGTCTCTTTTTAATGCAAACAATCAGACATCGCTTGAATGGGACATCTGCGAACAAATAAAATGCATGTGTTTCAGTACAACGGCAGCCAATACTGGTCCTAGAAATGGTACAGCTATTTTTCTAGAACAAAAATTCGACAACGATTTATTGTGGCTGGCATGTCGACACCATATATTTGAAATTATGCTGGAAACTGTTGTTTCAAAGTCTTTATCACCATCTTCTGGCCCAGATATAGTTCATTTTAAGAAGTTCAGAGAAAAATGGTCAAGCATTAATAAGGAGGACTACGAGACAGCATTATCAGATCCAGATATCTATGAAAATATTCATGACATCAAAGATGACATAATTATATTTGCAACAAATCAACTAGATACATTCCAACCAAGAGACGATTACCTAGAACTATTGCAGTTAACAATTATTTTTTTGGGAGGTGAACCAAAAGGTGGAATCAAATTTAAACATCCAGCGGGACTTCATCGGGCTAGGTGGATGGCCAAAATTACATATTCATTAAAAATTTTTATGTTCAAATCTCAGTTCAAAATTTCAGTAAAAGACAAAAAAGGACTAAAAGAAATCTGTCTATTTGCTACTCGGTTATATGTAAAGGCATGGTTTACAGCTCCTGTGCCATCTTGCGCTCCTCGTCTTGATCTGGAATTATTACAGAATCTTGTAGTCTACAAACAAATAAATGACACAATTGCATTTGTTGCTATTAAAAAACTGTTAGGTCACCTCTGGTACCTATCAGAAGAACTGGTAGCCTTGGCCTTTTATGATGATGAAGTGCCTACTGAAACGAAAAACAAAATTGTAAAGGCCTTGCAAAATACAACAGAAACTCTTCCTGCAAAACGGGCTTTTCTAGATCCTACACTTATTCCAACGAAGAAATTAGAAGATTTTGTCATCAAATACTCAAAGATTCTTTACAATAACAGAATTTAGTTCAAAATTTTTACTCAAAGAATGCTAAAGAATGGCATAATGATGAAGAGTATAACTCCGCTAAGAAATCTATCAAACAGTGGAAAGTCGTGAATGATATAGCGGAAAGAGGAGTAAAATTAATGGATGAATATAATAAAATACTAACTCACGACGAAGATCAAAAACAATTCTTGCTACAAGTAGTGAAAAACTACAGGGCTGTTTACCCTGATAGAAAGAAAGAAACATTGATGAAGTAAGGACAGCTAATGTCTCAAATATCATGCTAGTTTAATTATGCATGCTTGTGGTTATGGTAGGACCTACGGGGAGCTTTCCACATTAAAAAAAGCAATGCGCCTTGTACTGTACCCCCTGGGTGGTGTGGAAAAATTTGACAATTTGAGTCGTTCTGTCAATTTTTAATTGCTGGTAGCAACCCTAAAAATTAAAAATTTGCTAAAATATTTTATGATAGTTGTTTTTATGCTGAAATGAACCATTTAAAGGGTTGAACACATTAAAATATAAAAAAATAATTTAATATATATATAATATATGTATATGTAACCAACGTGTGTATATATATATATGTAATATATACACACGTTGGTTACATTTACTAGTGTGTATATATATATATAATATATATATATTATATATATATATATATACATATACTATATGATCAAAAGTATTCGGACACCCCGGAAAATCCGCATTTCTGCAAATATCACCTCGCCGAAAGGTATGCTGGGAAAAAGCGTGGCGAAACTATAATGCTGAGGTGTTCGTTAAGTTATCAGTAACTGTTGTGAAGCCATGCCGCGCGGACGGAACTCTCCGAGTTCCAACGTGGACTCGTCATCGGATGTTGTTTAAGTAACGTTTCTATACGAAACATTGCAGCACAACAGGATACACCAAAGTCGACTGTAGCGGATGTTATCATGAGATGGAAGCACGACGGTGCAACTAACACGAAAAAACGTTCCTGACGACCCGCAAACTGACGGAACGTGATAGAAGAAGTCTGGTACGACATGTCAAGAAGTCCCGCACGTCCTCTGCCGCTTCCATCGCTGAGGGGTAGGAAGAGCATCCGGTACCTCCGTTAGTACTGTAACTATCCGCAGAGAGATGCACAGACTCGGTTATATGGTAGAGCAGCTGTACACAAGCCACTGATTACAAAAGTTAATGCCACGCGTCGTTTGGCCTGGTGTGTCTCCCGTCGTTCCTGGACCGTGGAGGACTGGAAAACTGTTCTTTGGAGCGACGAGTCGCGGTATTCACTCTTCAGTCTGATGGGCGTGTTTGGTGTGGCGACAGCCCGGAGAACGGCTTCTTCCTGACTGTGTACGTCCAACGGTGAAGTTCGGTGGAGGGTCCATCATGGTATGGTTGTTGTTTTTCTGGCTAGGGCTCGGCCCGTTGGTTGTTATACCCACTACCATGAACGCTGACGTTTATCTCGACGTTCTGGACAATTCGGCCCTCCCTACACTGTGGCAATACTACGGAGATGGCCATGTTGTTTCAACAGGATCGAGCTCCCTGCCATACTGCAAGGCGTGTGCAGGACTGGTTTCGTGAAAATAAGGTGGATTTGTTAGACTGGCCTGCTCAGAGCCCCGATCTCAACCCAATCGAGCACATGTGGGACGAACTGGAGCGATGGATACGAAACCGCACACCACGCCCGGCTTCACTTGCATCTCTTGCATCAGCTCTGCAAGAGGAATGGCGAGCCATTCCTGCACAGACTTACCGAAAACTGGTGGAAAGTATGCCTCGACGTGTTGACGCTGTAATAAAAGCAAAGGGTGGACCTACTGGTTACTAAATGCCATAATAAAACCATTTTTCCCAAAACCATGCGGTGTTCGAATACTTTTGATCATATAGTGTATATAATTATATATATCAGCAGAAGGCTGGTGTTCCAGAAATGGATCTTCTGCACGAACGCTTCCAGCGTTTGTTTGCTCGTTTTTGTTTGTCTTATGAAAGATCGCCACAGGAGGCTTTTTTCTCGGGAAGGAAGGCGAGGATGAATCCTTTTTATTTTTATTTTTTTTTATTTTTTGAAGGAAGATGAAGACGAATCCTTTTTTAAATTTTTTTTAACACAAGGAGGATGGGGACCCGCAAGGGGCCCTCAAGGGGAGACCCCATATATGGGGTGAGGAACTTAAGGAAGGGGGCCCTCATAACGGAGGCTAAGGCCTTCAGGGGCCCCTCCAGGAGCAGGAATCAAAGTACCCCAACTTCCTCTAACCAAACGCGGCTATACTACTGCTGTGTACGCCCCTGGAGGCTATCCTGTTATTTTTGTAACCCCGCGGACCCCTAAAAATCACCCGTGAATGATTTTCAGGGGACAAGGGACATATTCTAATTCACAAAATTAGGATATACGAATTATTTTCCTCAATAATCATTCACAGATGATTTTCAGGTGTCCGACGGGTCCGGGGACTCCAGGTTATGGATCACTGCCCTATATGTTTCTTTTTCCTTCTCAGCTTCTATGAGAAAGCTTTTGTCGAGTCCTATTTTTTTTAAATAAATATTTTTGGGGTTTTGTTAAAAATCTTTCCTTCATTTTTGTGGTCCCTGCTAAACCTGCTTTGATTTGTCTGCATTCTTTTAAAAGGAAATCATTGTTTCCTTACTCCAGGTGAGGGCTTTCTTTTTTTGTTTTGTCTAGTGTCGTCAAAACTGCATCCATACCTTTAAAATTATTCACTACTCTCAACCTTTCTTTTCTGAGCCCAGAGCTTCACTCTTTCGCCTTGATGGACTGCTGCTTGATAGGACAGTGGGAGTTATTCGTGTGGATTTCTCAAGTGCAGTGGTGGCGAACCTATGGCACGCGATCAGTGGCGTACATAAGGGGGGACACAGGGGGCACAGGCCCTCCCCATTGTAAAAATTATTACTACTCTCCTTAAAGATATTTGAAAAAGAAAGTTTCAAAAATCGATAACTTTGCAACATTCACCACGAAAAAAAAATCTTGATGTCATAATATGGAATTTTAGTTATTTTATGGTTACCACGATATGTTATTAACTCAAAAGCAATGATTAATTATCCGACTTCTGGGTACATGACTAGTACGTGAGTCGCAGTGTGGAAGGGCTCCGTCACCTCCGTGACCGTTGGGTGTGTTATACATATGTAAATGTAGCCCATAATAATTATGATTCTACTATTTTGGCTGGCTTAGGAACGTTTATACGTACGATTAATCTGTGCAAATTCATTCTTTGCCCATAAATTGGAAATAAAATACAACTGAAGCCTTCCAAGATGCAATTCATTTTGATTCCAAATCAATCATCATCAATTTGAGCTCACACACACACACACACACACACACACCACACCACACACACACAATATATATATATATATATATATATATATATATATATATATTGTTGTGTGTGTGTGTGTGTGTGTGTGCCCACCCCCTTTTAAGAAACACTGGTACGCCCTGCACGCGATCAAATTTGTGGGTTTTATACATTCATAAAAATTGTTATCCAAAAAATGAATATAAAATAATGGACTTAATGTGGTAAAGATTGGGTAGGACACATCCACCCAAACTAGTGACGAAAATAGGTTTCTCTGGTGTATTTCATGCTGTTTCATTTGAATCTGACCTTCATTTTTGGCGCAAATGCACCGTTATGGACTCTCTTCCATCATTCTCATAATACCAATAGCTTCTCTTGTTCCGCATTTTGACCTAACTCCAAACTGATCCTCTCGAATGTACTGCTCAGCTCTATTCGTTAGTCTTCTGGCAAGTATCCTTAGCATTATTTTTTATGCATGTCTGACCAAGCTTATGGTTCGAAATTCTGAACACTTGGTGGCTCTCGGTTTCTTGGGGATAGTAATCATAAAGACTCTCATAAAGTCAGGAGGCCAGTCTCCACTTTCATACATGTTTCTGCACAATACATTCACCTCCTCTCTAGCATCACCTTCAAGACTCTTCAGTAGTTCTGCTGGTACATCATCTGGTCCTGGGGCCTTGCCATTTCTTGGGTCTTTTATAGCCATCTCTACTTCTCTTTCCAATATGTCCGGTCCCATACAATCTACTTCCACCTCATGTGCTTCCTCCATTTCGATGTTATTAGGTTTGTTCTCTTTATCATACAGTTCTTCAGTATATTCAATCCATCTCTTCCTTATATCTTCTGGTCTTTTCAGTTTTTCTCCATTTCTCCCTTCTATTTCTCACATTCCCAAGCTACTTCTTTTCCATCTATTTATGTCCTTAACTTTTTGGTACATTAAATAACTTCTTCCTTTCCTTTCTAATTCCTCCAATTCCCTGCACTACTCTCCAAGCCACATCTCTCTTGCTTTATAATTTTTTCTTCTCAGTTCGTTATTCAACTGTCTGTATCGTTGTCTCCCTTCTTCTGTATTTATACTCTTCCACTTTCTTCTTCCTTCCATTTTGTCAAGCATCTCTGTAGTGACCGAGGGTTTCTTTGCTTTTCTTTTCACATAACCGATATTTTCCTGTGCACTCTCCTTTATTGTATCCCTCAGTCTACACCAGGGGTGGGGAACCTGCGGCCTTTTGGGGTACTAGTTGCGGCCTTCTGCCTGTTTGACATTCAGAATTCATACCGTACGATAATGGACAGCAACTGATACCCCTTTAGGGCTTTAGGCTATTTCATTAGATCATGGTTTGAGCTTCACTGCTTCTTACACATACAAGCCTTCTTTATGGCTTGAACAATAGGAAATATGGCAACGCTGCCAGTTGAAACTGGCAGAGTTGCCTTACGGCTTACGCCCTTACCTATCAACGATCAACTCGACTGGCTGACTGGATGACAGTTACTGACGATTCTCCGATAGTGACACGCACGCTTGTTTCCTTTAAAACTGTAAATCTTTGATCAATTCGTGTACCATTTTTATTTATAAATCTTCTGGTACCCCAATCATGTCAAAAACTGTGAAAAGAAAGTTAAAGGAAGAGAACAGAGTATTCCATGAAGAATTGGAATTGCAGTATTTCATAGTTGCTGAAAAAGATAAAATGATGTGTTTGCTCTGCAACGCCACAATTGCAACAGTGAAGAAACACAATGCATATCAGCATTATGCAACTCATAAGAACCACAAGTATGCTATATTGGAAGGAGAACCCCGAAAGTCTGCACTTACGAAGATGAAACTTCAAAAGCAGCAACAACAGCAAGTATTTAAAACGATGTCAGGCCTAGGGACTGAAATCACTGAAGCAACTTATAAAGTAGCATATATACTTGGAAAAGAGGTAAGCCATATAGTGATGTGGAAATCATAAAAGAATGCATTGTTGAAGTTGTAGCCGCTTTAGATTCAGACAAAGTTAACAAATACAAACAACTACCTCTTTCAAGAAGGACCATAACTGATCGGCAACATGAATTAGCCCTCAATGTAACTGAACAACTTCATACAATATGCCAAAGCGAAAATACTTATTATTCGATTGCCTTGGATGAGTCCACTGATATTACTGACTCAGCGCAAGTGTCATTTTTTATTCGTGTTATAACTGCAGATTTTCAATGCTACGAGGAGTTACTGGCTTTGGGTACCCTTACGGCAAAGACACGTGGAATTGATGTCTTGTCTCTCTTCAAAGAAAAATGCCGTGAAGCGAAACTGAATTTATGTAATGTAGTAAGTGTATGCACAGATGGTGCAACTTCCATGAGAGGAAAATGTGCAGGATTTGTTGTGCTACTACAAAAAGTACTACCAAATCCAGATAGCTTGATTTCCTTTCACTGTATTTTGCATCAACAGAATCTCTGTGCCAAATCTACTGTTTTAAGTGACACATTAAGTAAAGTTATACGTATTGTGAACTACATTAGAGCAAATGCATCACGACATCGCCAGTTTCGCAATATGCTTATGCTTGATGATGAAACATTCACTGTGGATCTTCCGTATCATTCTAAAGTGCGCTGGTTGTCACAAGGGCAAGTCTTTGAAAAACTTTTGTCTTTGCGAAAACAAATCACAAGATTTTTTGAGGAACTCAATGAACCATGTGAATTGTCAAAAAAAGGATTTCTGCAGAAATGTTGCATTTTTGTATGACGTAATGTCAAAGCAAAATTACCTGAATATTTCTTTGCAAGGTAAAACTAAATCCATATTTGAAATGTGGCAAAAAATCCAGGCTTTTCGGAGGAAGTTGCGCCTTTTCAAAACTATCCTTACCCGATCGGAACTTTCAGCTGAACACTTCCCTGAACTGGCAAAGGTAATTGATGAAGAAGATACAAGCAAATCATTAAGGGAATGCGATGTGAAAGAATATACAGCTGTCCTAGACTCCCTGAGTGAAGAATACGATGAAAGATTTGAAGATTTTGAGAAACTTGACTTCACACTGAAACTAGCTTTCGAACCACACCTGGTTGATGTCTCCAAAGCACCTGAAGATTTACAGATGGAGTTGATTGAGCTATTAGAAGATAATATCCTTGTCTCTATTTGATACTAAGAAGGATCCTGTTGAAATATGGAAAAGTGCCGTTGAATACCCACGTCTGCGCCAACATGCTCGTCGAATGTGTCTTGTTTCGGCACAACCTACTGTTGTGAATCAACGTTTTTATATGTGACTCAAATCAAAACGCGCTTGAGATCTCAGATGACGAATATTCACCTGGAGGACGAACTAAAACTACGGTCAACGATGTTGGAACCAAATGTACGACTCCCGTCCCGCAATAAGCAGTCACAAAAAAGTCATTAAATGGTTTATCACTTTTTCACTTAATATCATATTAACATCATTTCACTTAATATCATTTTTCACTTAATATCATATTAACATCATTTCACTTAATATCATTTTTCACTTAATATCATATTAACATCATTTCACTTAATATAATTTTTCACTTAATATAATTTTTCACTTAATATCATATTAACATCATTTCACTTAATATAATTTTTCACTTAATATTAGTTCTATTGTCAATTATTCCCCCCAAAAATAAATGTGCACTTGCTGAATTTTTTTATTTATTATAAAAGCCCTCACGTATTATCAAGTTTGATTTAAAATTAGTAAATATGTAGATTGTAGACTAAAATATGACATTTTGTTGTACTGTATATGTTAAATTCTCAGCATGCGGCCTAATAGGGTCTTGGTTAAATGAAATGCGGCCTTCCAATGAAAAAAGGTTCCCCACCCCTGGTCTACACCATCTTTTTTCACTTGTCATATGAATGTGGCCATCATTTCGTTGCCTCCTTATCTCTTCATTCACCTATCCTTTGTTCTCCCTTCAGTTTTTCAGTATCCCATTTCTTCCCTACTTTATTCTTTTTCAGTCTTCAGCCTCACCATATTTTCCATTACCACCAAGTTATGATCGGAGTCAGCATCTGTTCCAGGATAGGCTTTCGAGTTCTTCACTGCATTCCTGTATCTCTGTCTTACCAAAATAAAGTCAATTTGGAATCTTTCAGTGTCTCCTGGTCTTTCCATGTGTATCTCCTTCTTTTGTGGTTTTGGAACCAAGTATTAGTCACCATGAGTTTTTGCCTTCTGCGAAATTCTACTAGCTTTTCTCCTCTTTCGTTTCTTCTATCTAATCCGAACGGTCCAACCTCCCTTCCGTCTTTCCCCTCTCCAATTACACTATTCTAGTTCCCCACAGAGCATTTTTTAACCTAGTGAGTGGGCGACATGAATGTCACCCAGTGAAGAAAATTTGTCGCCCAGTAAATGAAATTTTAGGGTACTGGGCGACAAGGAATTTTCAAAATTTGTAAAAATAGAATTGTCTTGGGAGTTGTCTTGGGAGCATTGTCTTGGAAGCCATATAAATACATATAATACATACACATATGCCACAATTAGAACTGTTTATCCTAAATGTAAATATGAAATTTACATTGAATATTTATATATAGATAATGCTAGTGTTATTTCAGACCACACGGGGATGCTGGCCTGATTAGGGAACATCCGGATTCATAGTATCCTTAATCCAGGGTTGTGCTGGGACCGGTTCGGTCCGGTTCGCTCGAACCGGTTGCTAAATTTTGATTGGATCACCGAACCGTTTGTTTGTTTTTAACAAATATTTAATAGTCAGTAGAAATTTATTTATATCTAATTTTTTTTAATTTTTTCAGGTTTTTATAGAAAAATATAGGTAGGTAGTATCATAAGCAGTGGTCGTTTCAATATTTATTTATTTTTTGATGAAATATTAGTTTATTATTAGATAATTATGTCATTAGTGAGTATAAAGAATATGTTAAATAATTTCTGCCAAAATGTTACAAAATGCTATTTGGAAAAGCTAAAATGCGTTAGCTTCCGGGGCTCCGCCTCGGACCCCGCTGGGGGAGCTACCGCTCACCCCAGATCCCCCAGCTTAATGACTCGCGCCATTGGCGCTCGCCGATTTACGTCCCTATCTGTATCAGAACTGGTTGTTAAGAAATTGGCAGCACACCCCTGCCTTAATCACCCCCTACTTCCCGATCTGCCTTTGTCGCTCAGTGGGAAAAGCTTAAAAAATGCTCTGGTCCCCCATGATTATTACGTTAGCATTTCTTCCATGGGCTTCAATTATTTCTTCTACCTCTTCTTCCGAATGGGCGCTTGTTGGCATATACACTTGCACGACAAATGTATCTACTTTTTCGCCTTTCATTCTTATCCACATGATTCTATCTGACACAGTCTAACTCCTCTACGGTGTTTCTTATCCTTCCTCTAAGTAAAATAGCAACTCCTCTCTCAGCCCTGTCGCCACCAGAATAAATCACTCTCATGTCTCCACTAATAAAATCTCTTCCTTCTCGCCATCTGACTTCCGACAACCCCATGACATCTATGCTCAGCCTATTCATCTCTTGTTTGATGTTCTCTAACTTTTCTGGTCTGTTCATTGTTCTTACATTCCACGTCCCAATCTTTACTCCTTTATTAGTGTTGCAGGGAATTCGCCTGATGACGACCTGGGAAGCCCTGCTGCTTCCCCTGCCGAGCGCGACATTGCCTATCCTTTGAGTAGCAACCCCGTTTACGCTGTTATTCCTATTTCTCTCTGTGGACATTTTCATGAGTTTAACAAGAGCATATTAGTGAAGTGGTTGCCCAATGCCTTCTTCACCATAGGATAAATGAATTTGGTAACACTTGTCAAGGTTTGTGAACTTCCTCAGAACAGAGGAAGTATAACCTAAGACTTTTACTCTTCACATAAGCTCGAAATTAGGGTACAAAGTCTTCTAATTTCCAACTTTCTGCTTCGCATATTATTATTATAACAACTAATCTATACTATAAAAAGGGAGTCCTGTCTGTCCGTCCATCCGTCCGTCTCAGAAAAAAATGCTGACATGTATATGTATGTGATATTACATATATATATATATATATATATATATATATATTATATATATAAGACAGGTTAAGATGTTACAGATTGTATGATAAAATAAAAGATAGACATACTATTTTTGACATTATACTGTATATACGATTTTATATATATATATATGGGAATTAACTCAGAATGGTCCATATATATATATATATATATATATATATATATATATATGTTTGAGAAGTTACAAGTTATATGTAAAAAATGAAAAAGATAAATATATTAGTACATAGATATATATCGGGTCGGCAAAAAAAAAGGGAGACCTCGAATTTTGGCTGGTAAATCCAAAGTTATGGTCAGATTTCAATATGTTTTTCACACCCCACAACTAGGTAAATGTCCTATAAGGTGAGCGGATTTCAAAGAAAACTAATGAAAATTATGGATTACTGAACATTTCTTTATGCCACTGAAAATTCTCCATTTACACTACGACTGCATTGTATGTGCAGATAAAAAGTTACAAAGTAATCACATATGGTACTTCCTTCATGTTAAAAAAACTGCTCCATATGTTTACCACGAACTTCTACAACCTTTTTCAGTCTAAGACGGAACTCATCTAAGGTTTTATTGATTTGTTCTTGTGGTTAGCTCATCCCATTTTTCTAGAAGCTGTCGTAAATGAACGACATTTCTTACTTTGACCCGATAAATTCTTTGTGACAAATTTTCCCATTTTCGACAGGATTTAAGTCAGGACTGTTTGGTGGCCAAATTTAATACCGCTACCTGGTATTCTTTTGATATCTCCTCTTTTATCGATTTTCTTGAGAAGCTTATCCAAACCTCCTGCAGTTGGCTTACGTTAATTAAAATCGCTTTAATTAATTATCAACTTGAACCTATGATTAGCAAGATTTTTCTGGAATATTCGCCATAAATCCAATTTCTTAGCTAAAATGCTAAGAGATGGCATACAAACCATAAAATTACCTAGTACGAACATGCTAAAAATTCATGGTTCTATGTACCGTATTTGCCGAGATATGAAGGATTTAAAAGGTCTCCCTGTTTTTTTTAGCCGACCCGAATATATACATAGATTGATATACAGGGTGTACATAAAGTCAGGATCTATTTTTGTGAAGCACTTGGAAATTATATGGAATTCAATCATAAAATGATAAAGTGGTAACATTTATTAAACAATTAAGAGTAGGATTCGACGTGACGCCATCAGTATCCTGCCACAGCTCAAATCGTTCCGCAGCATTTCTAAAACACATTCTGGAGCATTTGCGGGATTATGTTATCTGCAGCAGTTCGTATACGTGTACGTATGTTTTCAAGACTCGTAATCTTCGTCTGATGGTGCTCCTTGTCACTATGCCAAAATTGTTCAGGATTATCTAAATTGACGTTTTCCAAATCGCTGGATCGGACGCGGAAGCAACAGACCTTGGCCAGCGAGATCACCAGATTTAACCCTTTAGATTCTTTGCATGGGGCTTTATCAAATCGCACGTCTATCAGACGAAGATTACGAGTCTTGAAAACTTACGTACACGTATACGAACTGCTGCAGATAACATAACCCCGCAAATGCTCCAGAATGTGTTTAGAAATGCTGCGGAACGATTTGAGCTGTGCAGGGATACTGATGGGCGTCACGTCGAATCCTACTCTTAATTATTTAATAAATGTTACCACTTTATCATTTTATGATTGAATTCCATATAATTTCCAAGTGCTTCACAAAAATAGATCCTGACTTTATGTACACCCTGTATTATAAGTTGTATGCATTAAAATAAAAAGATAAACATACAACAGGTACTGGACCTCTTATCCGGCTTCCACAAATCTGGCAAGACCAGAAATTCAGCTATTTTTTACGGACTGGTTATTTGACCAGGATTTCCGGTCAAATAACCACTGGCTATTCGGCCGGGTCCCGGTCAAATAGCGACGGGACCTCACTAAATTATCCTGATTTTAATACGAAACGTTAATAATACATGCCAAAGTAAGGATATAAGGTAAAATAAGATTACAATAAAAAAATCGATGAAGTTTTATTAGTTATAAAAACAATACCTGAATGTTCAATATTCATAACAGTTCAGTTTCACAATTTTAGCAAAGTAACAATGATGTACAATAAATCAACAAAATATAAATACCGGTAATACATGCCAAAGTAAGGAAATAGGGTAAAATACGATTACAATAAAAATTGATGAAGTTTAATTTGTTAAAAAAAAATACCTGAATGTTCATTGCTCGTTAGTATTGCATTTATCGTACTTTCCCCTACACACTTGGCAAAACCAGTTTCTGGTTTTGGGTAGTTGTTCCCTCCCCACGAAAACTAAATGAATCCAGACCAAACATAAATCACACTGGACTGATGGCTGATTCTCACACTCCGTCATGCATAAGTAGTATGACCGTAAAATGGACGAGTGCAATGCAATTGCAAATGTTGCATAATGGTGCAACAGCGCCAACCCCCCCACCCCCTTGTTCCAAGGCACACCATAGTGCCAACCCCCCTTTGTTACAAGGCACCCCCATAGTGCCAACCCAACCCCTCTTTGTTGCAAGGCACCCCCATAGTGCCAACCCCCACCGCCTTTGTTTCAAGGCACCCCCAAAATTGGAGAAGGGAATGTTGCAACTTCGAGGAGGAGTTATCCCCCAAGCTGCAATGAACCTAACCTAAGCGAGAAGAGGAGAGGTGTTCGCTCGGCAGCTGCCAAGCACATATGAAGACTTCAGCCGAGCGGCCGTTGTCTTATAGGGCCCCTAATCAGCCAGTTGGCTTATCTGGCTGAGTTGCCAGTTTGCTATTTATTTAATTAAAGCATATATTCTGGCTTAATCAGAAAGTTGGCTTATCTGGCTGAGTTGCCAGATTGCGCTGTTTATTTAATTAAAGCATCTGACTTAATCCGCCAGTTGGCTTAGAAGGCTGAGTTGCCAGATTGCGCTGTTTATTTAATTAAAGCATATATTCCGACTTATTCCGCCAGTTAGTTTAGAAGGCCTCTTAGAAGGCGGCATAAATGGCCTGTATATATTAATAACCTTCGAACGAATTAAAAGCGCACACAAACGCACATACACTCACCGACTGTACGCCCATTAAAGCCCCTATTATCACACACACACACACACATATATATATATATATATATATACCAAGAATCGCCTAAGTATAGACTTTTAGGAGCTCATCCCATCAACAGCACAAGGTGAGATGAAGGCTACGACTTTTAGGAGCTCATCCCATCAACACCACGTAACCGATATGAGGGCTACAACCAAGCGTCCAAACTTAGACGATTGGCGGTGAAACTATTACGCAACAACCCACCAACCACCTTCACCTCCGCCTTACTTACCAACTCCTGGTAGACCGACAACGTCTCTAAATACGACCCAATAGACAGACCTATTGAACATAAACAAATAGGATCCCGTTATTGCAACACTCGATCATGTTGTTTATTTCCCTCTCTCACCACCAGTTGGCGTATCTGGTTGAGCTGCCAGTTTGCACTATTTATTTAATTAAAGCATATATTCTGACTTAATCCTCCATTTGGTTTAGAAGGTTGAGTTGTCAGATGGCAATATTTAATTAAAGCATATATTCTGGTTTAGAAATCCGCTTTAGAAACCAACCAATTGATTTAATTAAATACATGTACAAACGAAAAGGAAAAAATAAAACGCCAATACATCATTCTGTTTATTTAGGCGAATTGAATGGAAATAAATATACATTGGGGTGTGTGTGTATATATATTATCAAAAAATAATAATAGCATCACGAACGGAATATATATAAAAAAATATACAAAACGGTGCATTATCAATATATTAGTACAGGAAAAATATATAGTTATATTAAATAATTAAATATATATCATCAAAAATATACAAAACGTTGTATTATTAAAATATTAGTACAGGAAAAATATATACACCTATATTAAATATATTAAAAATATACAAAACGTATAATCAAATATATATTAGTACAGGAAATATATATATATATATATTAGGGTGACAATAAAAATCGAAAGTTGGAGTTTTTTATTGGCCATTTGTTCAATGCTGCTACTACATGAGAAAACAATGGACTGTAAATATTAGGTCATTCAGATAATATTTAGGGGTGTCTCAAGTGAGGTAAATAATTCTCCTTATAACAAAAATTAATTATTCATTACCTAGTAAAAATAAATTAATATTTTTTTTAATTAATGTAAATAAACGTTAGTTTTAGTTCATAAGGTTTAAGTGCAGGCGTACTCCAATCGTAATAAGTAAATAATATATTTACTAAATATATTCCAGGGTGTCTTTCATTCAATTGTAGACCACCAATTAATTCTTGCTTTTCCTCAAGTCATACCCCTTTTTCAATGTACCAGGCTGAGACTTCCTATGATCCTCAACAACCTGCAAGAGATGTTGGCGCTGTTCTTCATTCTTCGTAATCTTTGTATTGAAGGCCTGGATCAAGGCAATTCACCCTCTCTGCCATGTCATTGACGACTTTTAGTCCTTCAACTATAGTCAAACCAGTCTTGAAATCTTCGTCGTCCGGCCAGGTCTCTGGTTCCTTGGACAAGAAACCATCATTAATTTTTAGAGTTCAAAGAGAAGCTTTGATCCTTTCGAGGCAAAGTCCGAGAGCTGCTTTGTTGAAATGGAAGAAACAGCAGGTATTGGGGCTCGCTTTGGAGGATCTTCAGCAGCTTCTTTTTCGAGGATTGATCGAGCGATATTCTTTTTCGTCGTTGCATTGATACCTTTATCAAAGAGTGCGAGACCAATCAAGTACTCGCTGAGGTACCATAAGTGACGACCGAGGACACTAAGGCAGGATGCTGAGATCTTTTCATCGTGGTACTTTGCTAGGTCTTGAAGAAGCTTCAAATCGTTCGCGGGAGCAGATGAAGGACTGCTGGCCGTGAACCACGCGCTGACATATAACTCCAGGGCAAAAAATACAAATCGTTTTAAGCCAGACATTTCACGAGTTGTAAGTCTGAACTGATGGGAAAGCAGCAGGATTTTTAATGAATAAATTACTTTTGCCATCCAACGTGCTCGGTGAAGTGCTCCAGGTCGCCGAAACCTAAAGTTAGGTAAATTACCTCCAAGGATTGTAATCGACAACTCCAAGAATTCACGGTAATCATCCCTCGGCTGATGTTTTGTCAGATATAGATTCCAGCAAGCGATCAGTTCTTCTCGATTCTCATTCAGACTCGATGGAAGGTCTGACAGGGTCTTGTACTTATCTTGGCAAATTGTATTCCACGTCTCTTTGAAGAGGGAGAATAGGAGGATATCTGGACCAGATGATGGTCCCATGCATTCCATGTACGCCTTCTCAACGACAAGTTCTAGGATGTGATGGCGACATGCAAGGTATAAGAGTCGGCGGCCGAGTTTCTGCTCCAAAATTACGCATGCCCCAGACAAGTAACCAGTATTTGAAGCTGTAGTGTCGAAGCTCATAGTTGATACCTTTTCTGACACATTCCATTCTTTGAGCGCAGCATGTACCACCGAGGCGATGACCTCACCCGTTCCTGATGTCAGCTTAGGTACACCCAAGAGCTTCTCGGTATCAACTCCGGTTACGAAAGTGGCTAGTCGGTCACACCGACCACCTTCATCGTCTGGTAGAATTTTTCCGTCCCAGTGAACAGTGAGCACTTCGTTGGGTGTGAACCTTTGTTTAATCTTTTCTGCCGTCGCCGAACGGAGCCTTTCTCGTGATTTTCTAATGGTTTCATAGTTGAGCGCGAGTTTTTGTGAGTTATGGCCGAGGCTTCTAGTCGTAGCGTCGATAATCCGGTGTGATGAACGATGACTGATTCCTGTGCGATCCAATGTACTTGCCAATTTGGGAGTGATGACTTGGATAGTGCTACGAGCATAACACTTGCGTTTTTCAGGAGAGGCGGGCGGTGAGTATATTTATATACTCGTAAATATATTATCATAGGAAATCAAATTCAGTTCCAAATTTATATAATTTAAACATCAAACTATGCCAACAATTAATTAAACTTTTCTAGAACAATTTCCAATAATAATATAATCAATGTATCAAAATAAAAAATATTACCTTAGATATCTTAAAAGAATCGGGAGAGAACTTTTAAGCGTTGTTTTCAGACAGGCAGTCGTATGCAAAATGAACTTGAAGCACCAAAAGCTGATCATCCAAAGATTGATACACATCATATTATTTAACGATATATTTATGAAAATTTTAATTTAATGAAATAAATTAATCGATTTTGCATAATCTATAGTATGAAATAAAGGAAACAATTCTATTAAATTATATAATACACTTGCATTCTCGAAACATTTTTGTTTTTGAAGCGTTGTCGAAACTCGTTCATTCTTGAAATTTCTTCCGCGCGACAGTTTCATTCATGTGTCTCGAGGCACCCCTAAATGCTTTCCGAATTCCATGAGATTTCGTCTACGGTGTTTCCTCATAGGGTGGCAGCATTGAACAAATGGCCGGCAAATTTTTTTGAATTTCAAATTTTATCCCTATAAGAAGTTGTCACCCTAATATATATATATATATATATATATATATATATATATAATTTAAATATACATCCTTTATGTTCTACGGTGCAAAACGCTAAACTCGTACCACTTTGTACGACGTGGTAAAACCGTTCAAGCATCAATTCACCGTTTAACTGATACGGAAATATATACTTGACATAAATGGATTTCATATCATTCAATACTATTTTTTGTGCCCACTTTACATCCGGCTGGCAAGTTATCTTTAAACACGGCTAGAATACAATCAAAAGCACTCACAAAGAGGTCATCGTTAACCACAACATCATTATTAAATACAAGATTATAAACACGCCTTTCCAATCGGGGGATGTTTCTTACCGTACCGAGCTTTTCAATCGTGAACTCTTCTTCACTCTGCATAGCGGCAATTGAAATAATCTTCCAAGTCGTAACGACAGCTATTCATTATATAGAGGTACAGCTCTTCAGGGTGAACAGTGTAGGTGAGCTCAGCCCTGTACCGCTCAAGTGCTTTGTACCAAAGTTCAGGATATTTCGAAGAATCTAAACCTTTTAAATATGCATCCAGCTCTAGACCATTCTCGCCTTGTTCATTCCTACATTCGATAAATCCGTCGAGCAGAACGGTGTATGCGTATTCAAGAACCGTGTCAAAATAAATCATATCCGTAACACGAGCGTCTAATATAAGCTTCAGCTTGCGGAATCCCACGATTTCAAACATTCTGTCGAGGATGAAACGGTTTCGCGTAGGGACAAGAACGTTATTATCAGATGCGTTCTTCCACATCAGTCGTATATCAATGCATGGCTGTTCGTTATTTATACACAACGTGCAAACAACGGCATATGAGGGGACGTTACTAATCTGCTCTCTTCTTGTACCTACACCTGCAGGTATTTTATAACGGTCCTCCCCCCACTTTTCAACTATCACGAAGACTCTATTCATCTCCTCAACACTTAAATAAATAACATTACGTTTGCTTGCTTGTTTGCAAATCGTTTCAAGTACATAGTTAATGGTGCCGGTTTCGCGCCTGAACACGTGCAATGACTTCGTCACGGAGACATCGTACGAGACGTTGAGAATGCTTCTCAAAGGAAGCTCCATCGTATTCGCACGTCCACTCAGTTCAAACTCTGAGATGACTATAAGCCACAGGTGGACAGAACGGCTCGACGGGACGGGTGAGTCACGCTGGTGAAATGTGTATGGGTTTGTTCGAACTCGTATGTTCCGTGGGGTACACGAGTGGGCGGCACGCTGGGGGAACGCGTCACACTGCTAAAGCGTGTACAGGCTTGTTCGAACACTCTTGGACAAACATGAAACAATATCGACTTTAATGTTTTATCACTCACCAGACGTTCATTTCAACAAACTAAACATCTTCACAAACCGGTGCACTATTTGAGAGAAACATATGTCCATATTTGGCCTTTTTGTTTAACAAGCGATACTCGTCTCTAAAGTCTGCTAAAAACTGACATAGGCCATTAGCAACAACCTCACTACAAACCTCATCATGATATATATTAATATAGTGGTAAAAATACTTAAGATTTTCCATGATGACAAGATTTATATTTTCAACCGTAGGGTACGAGTAGTCGGTATGGTGTAACATGACATAATATCGCTTGTCACACCATTCATCAACAAGACTCACTATCCATAACCGTTGCTTATCTTCTGAACGTGTTGCTTCTTCTACTTCGCGGTAAATGTGTGCCTTCATAAAGGTTAGGTTTATAACATACTTCAGTACATCGCCTGTACTACGAAATCCTACAACGCCCTCGCCAGGATACCCATAGAGTATTTGAACATCTTGGTCCTTCGCACGGCTCAATGTAGCCTTAAAAGTATCAAAGGAGGGGGGAATAGGGAGTTTTTCAGTATCCACCACATCTTGACACTTTGCCGAATACCAGTTCATAAATGTTGAACACGCAATATTAAAGGTAGCCATTACTATTTTTCTTCTACGCGGGAGAATACACTGAGTTCAAGGGTATGCAGAGGTCAACTGAGCACGCAGGGATAGAGGCATGCTCAGGTAGCGGCATGACTCACGATGCCGGTCTTACAGTGGGCGAGGCTTAGCTTTTTACTGTACACACACACACACACGCGCACCCACGCAAAGGAGAAAGTGAAACGCTAATTGAAACACGATTTATTTAATAAACGAAATATTCAAGGTATATATATTTACAAATACGTGTAATAAATAAGTTAACAATAGACATATCAAAGATTATGGTATCCAAAGGGCACGGTATCATAGGTACCAGGCACCTGGTAACGTTTCCTATAGGTGTTACGGCACACCTTCGTACCTCTAAGTTCCTTCACGGCCCCCAGCTTCTGCGCCCGAAAATTGTGGGTACCTACAGTTAGTTGGGGAGGCTGGTCGCCCTCATCTTCCAAGCACACTATAGTCCAGGATCTGGCCAGAGTTCGTATAAATTTCTGGGTGCAGAGGTTTTGACGACTGATCTATACTAATTTTGGGGCGCAGAATCCGAATTTTTCTATGCCATCGCACCAAATTGGTGCGAAAGTGGTCAAAATGGCAAAAAATTGGCAAAAATTGCAAAATTTTATCAGTTTTTCATATTTTTGTCATATTCTTGATTTGAAAATTTTTTTAAGGGCAATTTTTTGTTTGAGAATCTGTTTTTGTAACATACTGCTGCCTGAACCAAGAAAACTGACAAAAATGTCAAAACATAACAGCGAAAATAGTAAAAAATTAAGTAAATATTGTCAAAAAATCGCAAAAATTAAATTTTTGGCTATTTTGGTGCATAAACTAGCTCTAACCAATCATATCGAAGTAAATAGTCAAGAATTAGATATTAATAGCTCTGCAAGAATTTATTAAAACAAAGTATGCACAAATGTCTAAATTTCGGGTATAAATCGATAAAAATGGTTGTAAAATACTTGAAAAAATAGCCAAAATAAGCTTATAAAAAATAGTACTAATTTTATATTATTCTTAGGCTTGCTTGTTGTAAAATGCTTGTTCTTATGGAATCGATCTATTTTATTTCTTTAGAGTAACTAAGTCATATTTATTGTGTTTCAGGTTTAGTATTGGTAGTAGCTACAAATTGAGGATCCCTGTATTCATTATGTGATTCAACAGATGATAGATCATGGTAAGTAATAATCGAATTGAATATTTAAAACATAAATATAATGACCAATGTGTTACAAATTAATTTTTATATGTATAGAATAGAACCAGTTTATTATAATTGCAATTGCAAAAAGTCTTAGTATATTTTATTTTTTCAGGATGTATGTCAACTTGTGCCAGAAAAGAAGCATAGCTCAAACCTTGGTAAATGTATATTGTGCCAGAAGAACAAAAGCCCAAGTGGAGAGAAATATTTGAGCAGCGGAGAACATGGAATAAAAAATTTGCTTCAGTTGGCTTTTGCGTACCCAAATGATGGCAGAAGCAAGCGTTTGAAAGCTCTTACTGAGAGTCAGACTCCTTATATCCAGTATCACAACACTTCGTGCTATGCAACATATAAAAAGTTCGTTGAACGTAGCCAGAAGTCTAAAAATGCTGAATCTGAACCCTCCGATTCCTCCTTAGGGGAAACATTAACTGCTCCAGAAAATAGTTCAAGCAAAAGGATTAAAACAGCATATCAAGGATATGAAAGTGTGTGTATTTTGTGGTTCAGCTCGAGTCAAATTGAAAGGTGGAAACATTGACCATGATTTGTTTCGGATATGTACTCCAGGTCGTGCCCAAAAGTTATTGAGTTATGCTCACTTGTTCCAAGACGATGTTTTTACCAGAGTAGCGATGTTGAACGAATACAAAGATGTATTCGCTGCAGATGTATGCTATCATAATAATTGTATAAAGAAGCATTTTGCAGCCTATGATCGCAGAATAGAGACGATTTTGGAAAACAGACAGCAAGAAAATGAAGTTATAGGTTCTACTGACATGGTTCAAGAAGCGTTTAATGATGTAGTCTCAAAAATAGACTTCACAAGCTTTGGATACAGTGTCACCTACTTGAGACAAGAGATCAATAAAAAGCTGAACCAGGATGAATCTATCAGTAACTATTTGGTTAAGAGCCTGCTTATAGACAAATTTAAGGACACCATTTATTTTGTATATCCTAGCAAGAAACGAAAATCCCAGATGGTTTATTCTGTCCAGATTGAGAGTGCAAGAATTGTTGAAACTTTGCGGAAATCATCTGTCGAAAACGTTGCTAAGGACCTAAGGAAAGAGTTAAAAACTTAGTTTTGGTTTACACTCTAGCTATTGTGATCCAAACGATCTTGATCTATCCTTAAAACGCTTCCAAAATGAACGTCCTCCAATAAGGATGGAATTTCTTCAGCATTTGTTTTCCACCCGGAATGTATCAGATAGCAACAATCAGTTGATGCTGAAGTGTGACACTATCTTCCAGATGTTGTTTTACATCCTTCATAATGGTTTGGAGCCCACCCCATTGCATGTCGGATTTGCTCAAACTATACATAACCTGTCACAGTCTAACGATCTTATTGAAATTGCAAACAAACGGAGCATTTGTGTAGGATATCAAGAAGTTCGCAAAATAAATTTTGCACTAGCAAAACGTTCAATATCTTTATGTGGTTCACATAGAGTTCCAGTTCCTCCAATATTTGATCAAAACCATCCAATTCAAGCAGCAATGGATAATTCTGACACCTTGGAAAATACCTTGTCTGGAATTGGTTCGACACACGATACGGTGCTAGTTTTATTCCAAAATGCTCCATTAAGCTCTGCACCAACACAACAGCACACTAATAAGATCAGTGAAGCTCCAGAGTCAACCCTCCGGCTTGACAAGTTACAAAGCGTTCTTCCTTGCCAAGAAATTATCTCGATTGGACCAAGACATGAACGAGGTACAATAAGTCAAGATTTCCAAGTCTCTGAATACAAGGCAAACGATCATTTACTAGAGACTGTTAATCTTGACCATTTCCTGTGGTTTGTGATACGATACAAACATAGAACAACCACAATACAGGGCTCTTCAACTAACTCAAATACTGATAATGATGACTTTGTTCCAAGCTTTTTTGCTGTCAAAAGCCCTTTTGAAGGAGATAGCTTGAAGCCTACAACTATTACGTTCACTCCCATACTGCCATACAAAGCAACTGAATTTGATACCATTTTTACAACAATGATTAACTTTCAGGACGTGCTTAAGTAGCAGAATAAGCCATACGGTGCACTGTGGTGTGATGAAGGAGTTTATGCTATTGCGAAGGAAATTCAGCTCCTGAAGAAAGATCTGTTCAGTAATTTGTTTATCGGATTGGGTGGATTCCATTTTGCGAAGATTGTACTTGCTTGTATTGGAACTTATTCATAAGTTAGCTATAACTTAGCCCATTGCCGTGGTGCTGCACTGGGAAGATGTACCTGAGTGACGGTAACACTCTTCCTCAATCACATAAGCGGCCTTGACAGTTTTTGTCATTTTTGCCAAACTCTTTGCCACTTTTGCAAGATTTTCAGTCAACTTCATCATCAGAAATAATACATGATCTTATCTCACAGTCTTTTACAACATGCAAACCTGAGTTTTATAAAATTAGCACTATTTTTTATATTTTGTCTATTTTTTCAAATATTTTACAACCATTTTTAATCATTGTAACCCAAAATTTTGACATTTGTACATGTTTTTGTGTTAGGAAATTTTAGTAGAGCTATTAATATCTAATTTCTTGACTATTTAGTTCGATAAGATTGGTTAGAGCTAGTTTATGCACCAAAATAGCCAAAATTTTCATTTTTGCGATTTTTTTTACAATATTTACTTAATTTTTTACTATTTTTGCTGTTATTTTTTGACATTTTTGTCAGTTTTCTTGGTTCAGGCAGCAGTATGTTACAAACACAGATTCTCAAACAAACAATTGCCCTTAAAAAAATGTTCAACTCAAGAATATGACAAAAATATGAAAAACTGATAAAATTTTGCCATTTTTGCCAATTTTTTGCCATTTTGACCACTTTCGTACCAATTTGGTGCGATGACATAGAAAAATTCGGATTCTACCCCCCAAAATTAGTCTAGATCAGTCGTCAAAACCTCTGCACCCAGAAATTTATACGAACTCTAGGCCAGATCCTGTACTACTAGCTCCTTCAATGAATCAAAGTTAACGACCTGCCGATTCACCTGGTTAAGCGTGATACCCTTAGCCTTCACGATATACTTCGTATCATCCCCCCACCCTCACCCGTACCTCATAAGTTTTTGGCCCTGTTGACACAAACGAGTCTGCATATGCGTTGCCCCCATACTCATCCTTGAACTCGTCAGTTAGCTCTCCGAGGAACTCCCAATAGCGGGCATGTGTTCACCTTCCCTCGCCGTGAATATCACGCAATCTGTGTCAGCGTACAAAACCCGCCGCCCAAGAGAATGTAATAGGCCCCAAAGTTTGATGCGTACGTAGGCTGTTGTGAAGCTGGCTACAGGTATGTTTGTAACCCGTGAGGTATCTTTAGCCAATTCGGTATTGTTGTACTTTATTATGTAAGTATTACCTATATTCACAATCTCCATGACCTCTTTATCGGGAGCGTTGGCATAATCCCAGACTTTGCTCTAACTTTGTGCCAAATGAACGTTCCCTTTCCCAGTATTCTGTGCAAATTTTCCCCAAAGACTGTTTAGACACAACTTTGCACTAAAGCGCTTGCCAGGGTTCTTAACAATTTGGGGACGATCAAGCTGTATACCTTCACGGTCACGGTAACGCTGAATATAAGCCGTTTTTTCATCTTCGGTATCAACCCCTCGCGGATATCCTGACGCCTCAACCTTATCCTTCAAAAAAGCGTTTATATATGGTGTGAAAAGGTAGAGTAGCTTCTAAAACCTCCACACCTTATGTATCTTCATTATTCTTCACCCATGGCGAACGGCTAGCCAGCTCAGGGCTTGTATATACACCTCTAATCTTATGTGGTGGGGTGTATGGTCACAATCACCATTGTTCTCTTCTGCGCACTTGACGCACAGGGGAAACATGAGCTTGTGATCTATAACGACGGGTAAGAACGGCATCCATAAATCGCGAGGGGGGCTCACATCTACGAAAGAGAGTCCAAAGTAGCGCTCATTCAAGTTGGCTGAAAACTCTTCGATGGTTGGCCTGGTGGGGCCCAGCATTTTTTCAGGTGCACCTACGGTGTACGGATTGTTCTTCATCACGTAGGGGTATAAAGAACAGAAGTCGTAGTAATGGAGTTTCACACCTTCCGTAGGCGGAAAGTATATCTTGAAGGGGTTTATACGCCCTCCGAACAAGCTATCACCGCATTTGAGAGGATCTAGCACCATTGAACATTTGATCGTGTTTATTTCTTCACGGTACTGTCCATCTGCACCCATCCGTGCATCATACTCATGCTCCCACAAGACTTTGTGAGTGAACTGGGAGCCTATAAGTTGATCGCGGGTGCGGGTCCACGCAAGACAGTCGGCAGGAGATCTACGGTAGATATCTCCTACGATTCCACACTCAGGACGGGGGCATCCACACCACCAGCAACCGTTAAAGGAGTACACAATCTTCTCACCAGCGGCACGGTTTTCACTTAGACCATCAACCCAAAAAACACGACCATTAACCTTAATGGGTACTTCACCTGTGTTGCGGCAATGCTTTATGTATACACCTGTCTGCTGCTGTAGGTGTATGAGCCAGTAAATAGCTTTGCGCCTATAAATGCGGGGGTTGTTTCTGTGCATAATGGCTAAGGTGTCTTTAGGCATGAAGTTATTCTTGAACACCGTAAAACATAATGAGGCGATGGTGGTTGCGACTTGCAACGGATCGCATTTGAAACGACATTTTTTTTTTTTAATTGAGTTGTTTAACCTCCTTCGCAACATCTGAGGTCATATGACGGAGGGGACCTACAGCTTTACGTGGGATCCGAACCAGGGGTCGCTACATAATCTGGGCGCAGAGGACGGTCTCCCATCCAACTACTACCCAGACCCAATGTCGCTTAACTTCGCTGATCTCCGAGAAGCAGTGTTATGACATCGGCCACTACGTAGCCCAGAAACGACATATGTACATACTTCTAAAGGCCTGGAAACATACTCTAAGCACGCGCACATCATTCACGCAATAACGCTCACATTCATCAGCGAAATTATAAGGATTACATTCATTAAAACTGTTGTAGTATCGTTCAAAATCTTCACGTTCATCTGGGCTCATACATTCATAGTTAAAGTAATGTTTGGGTGGAGGTAGTCCTACGTAATTTAAAGTTTCGCTAGTGAGGAATGTGTAAGGGAAATATCCTTTTGAAACTTCAGTGGCTACGCCCATCACCTTGCTTTGCTAATTTATAAGGTGTGAATAATAAAGTGTCTTCAAACTGTACATTATCTCTTATTTGCATCTGTATTAGTTTGTTGCCTCTTTTCAAAGGATCACCTGTAAATATCTCGGGGGACTCGTGCTCAAACAACTCCTTATAAAGGAACTGTGTGTCAAATTTTGCCCCGTTATGGGCGAGAATATACACAGTCATTTTTTTTAACTTGTTCGCTAACTTGACAATATAGGACACAAAGAGTTTTACAGGGCTATCGTGGGCATTCGTTTTAAAAACGTTTGTCCGTTTGTCCGTTTGTCATCACACTCGATCTCCATACACTCATCACAGATAGTCTGGCTCACAAGTAAATGCGTAAATGCGGAATAACCTCTTTGGTTTCAGCGTTCGAGTATGTTTCTATATCGTAGTACACAGTTATACAAGGGCTGCTTTTAGGCTTAGCATCTTTCACATAACATACATGCTTTACGCCAACCGCCTTATATTTCTCATGGCATGTAGAACAGTGAATTTCATCACATTTATGCGTAAATTTTCCCCAATTATCTATCATGTGAAACACACCACATTCACAAATTCTCATTTTCCTACACGTGCCAATTGATTTATGGAGCTCAAAACAGTTATTATTGAAAAATGTGCTTCTACACACATTACAATCCCTCTTCTCAGCTTCAACTACACGGCTTTCACATTTGGTGCTTTTACACTGTTCACATACCATGTGACATTCTTTACAATGATTCACTATATCATCCGCAAACTCGATACAACCCTTACACAAATCATGATGTCACCCATATATATTTTCGACTTTTATCATAACTCGCGTAAAGGTCCCTTATATTACGGATGGGGAGATACGTTGTCCCTGACAGTCCTAAAATAAGTAGGGGTCTTGTACGATCTCTCACACAGCTTTTAAAAACATACACAGTTCTACGATGATCATCCAGCCCGAGTACAACTATACGAACATTCATTTTCTGTTCTACCCTTCTCAGTTCTTCGGGACCCATATTACAGTCAAATTCAAGTTTACTGTCTACAGCTAGTTTATGGGCACGCTCCACTACCGTAGGCAGCCAAATGTTTTTGACCCGTGTATTTAGTACAGTAAACATACGGGCCAAGACTACTGCTATAAAGCCGCAACCACGTTCGACGGTTAAAGGGTTCCAAAAAACCTTAGCCCCCCCCCCATTTGCAGCTTACATGTTTACTTATATCGAGAAGAAAGATCGCTAGTGGTGAGATCATTCGACTGTACCGTCATAGGCAAGGTTTAAAGCCTTGGCATGAACTTCCAAAGCCAAGAAAAACTCAACTTAACATCGATGACAGAATGTGGTTTGCCCATTATCTTGAAGATTGGGATGTGGATGATTTCATGCATTTAGCTGTCTCCGTTGAATTTTTTATTTACGTAACACGTCGGCCTAACCACCAAAATGATCGAGTGTGGGCCACAACACCAGATGAAATCGATGACAATTGACAATGAACATTATCGCGAATTATTAAAAAGTCCAGACTGTGTTGGTGTGTTTGTTTTGTTCACTGCAAAGAAGCTTATGTGGGTGCTGAAGCTAAATGGTCAGGGTTGAGATGGACAGTATTTTCGTGAAATTATTCTATCCCAGCATGTCATTCCTTTTCTAAGAAACCCAAACAATGTTATGGATGTCGATCAGGTCACACTTCTGCACGATAAGGCCCCCTGCTTTAAGGCATTAGCCACTCAACAGTTGTTGCGGAACCATGAGATCGATTTCTTTGGAAATGAAGAATGGCCAGGAAATTCTCCTGACCTGAACGTCTGTGAACACATTGGATCAGTTATAAAGGACAAGGTTGAATGTCTCTTGTTTCAAGAACCAGCAACAAATCGATTTTCGAAGGATACAATGACGCAACACATTGAAACTTTTTTAGCAAATTTGCATAACGATCAAGATCTATTCACGTCACTTTTGCAAGCTACCCAAAGCGAATTCAGGCTGTCTTGGAAGCCAATGGCGGGAACACCAAGTTTTAATTGTTTCTCATTAAATGCAGGATTAAATTCTCTTTTATAAGGTATGTTTAGTTTTACTGTACCTCTAATGGTTTAGGCCATGGGCGGGGGGGGCTAAGGTTTATTGGAGTCCCGTATATGCCATCTATAAATAGCCTGAGAATTGAAGTTAAGAGTATAAGGTGTGGCACTATGACCCACAACACGGAATACACGGTCAATATTTACCGTGAAGTTGTCCATATTGAAGGCTATACTACTTTGAGAGGCCTGCATTATACGACCTAATATATACTCTCTATCTTCAGCTGCCAAACGTCTGAACGGTATTACTACCCAAAAATCATCTACATCTCCGTCATCTGACCCGAATCCGAAGGACAGCCGCGTCCTGACTTCACGTTCGTCGCGGTTCTGAAGGACAAACTCTACAATACGTTCAACTATGCGCCGTAGACCGTGTTCGACACCATTGCTATACATGGATCTAGGATCAACCCTGACTATATACCGATTTCTAGTCAAGGTCGGGGTGGGGGTAGCGGTGCGCACCAACTCGAATGTTATGCCATCCTCAGCAGAACGGGAAGTTGCTGTTGAGGATGTACCCGGAATGGAATATGGGGTTATATTTGAGGAAGGCACTATTAGGGTGCTTGCGTCGTAAGACGTTGAGGGTTGGGGCTCTATTACTGGTGGTCTAACAACCGGAGCAATCCTGGCACGCTTTATACCTGACGTGGAAGGTTCTTCATCACGCCACCGCTTTGAACTGGCGCGTGCTACAGGTGTCGCTGGTGAGGGCTCGGCGGTGGGGAAGGGCTCTGTAGCTGCACAGTCAACGGGCTCGTTTGCGATATCGATGATGGGGTGCTGTACATCGTCGTCATTCACGGTTCTGTGGAAGAAGAAAACAAAATATAAGGAGCAGCACTCAAAATTTGTAATATTTTGTAAATGGCCCACTTAGGGGTGTGACGTGTTAAAAAATGGATTCTGTAGAAAAATTCAGGTTCACGAGCCCATCCACATGTATTATATCTGGGCCTACAGGATGTGGTAAAACTGTGTTTATGCTTAAAATCATTAAAGAAAAGGGAGAGATGTTCTCAAAATTTGTGCATAAAGTTATATGGTGCTATTCGACATACCAATCAGTGTTCAACGAGTACCAAGATGAAATCTTGTTCCACAAGGAGGTATATGACGTTAATTCGTTAAAGGAAAATGAACATACAGTCATCGTAATTGACGATCTCATGTTGGAGATGGATAAAACGTTTGCCGAGACATTTACAGTATTCTCCCACCACCTTAACATAAGCGTGTTCTTCATCAATCAGAATCTATTTTTCAAAAATAGATACATGCGCGATGTGTCGCTAAATACACAATATCTAGTTTTATTCGCGCAACGTAGAGATGTATCACAAATTGGAGTATTAGCCAACCAAATGTTCCCGAATCAGCGTAAGGAATTTTTGGAGGTTTATAAAGAGGCCACAAGCCAGCGTTATGGATATTTGCTTTGTGACCTTCACCCGCGAAACACGGTTAGGGTTCTTCTAAGAACGAATATATTCCCAAGCGAGCCTGAAACGGTGTATATTCCAGAATGACAAATAGGCTAAAGAAATATCGTGGGTTAATAAAAATAAATCAACGATTGCCCCGGACGCTGCAACAGATGTTTGTTAAAAATATCAACTCTGACTTTTTAAAATGCATCTGTGAAATCTGTCTTAATGTTATAAAAGTCATAAAAGTCATAAAAGTCAAACTGTGGGTAAGAAAAAGCGCATTATTGTACAAAGAGGAGGATCGTTCCTGCCCATCTTATTTTCACTTTTGGGTCCTTTACTGACTAGATTAATATAATGAAGAAGGTGGTTGTGATTCCGCACGAGGTGTATGCTTCATTGCAAAGTTAAAAGACTCCAGACACGGCTCTAGAGCCCCCGTAAAAGTAGGCTTAAAAGAATGGAAAACGAGTTGCTAGCCCTATTAAACAGTGAAAAGTCACCTGATGAGAAAAAGATCTTGTACCAAGAGGCTTTGCAGAAATTTCTTCATGAGTACGAGGATTATAAGCATCCGACAGAGCTCCCCGTGGTTATTAGGCACAGCGCGAGTAGTGCTGAGCATAGCGACACAGGACCTGGCCACGACGACGGACAACCAAAGAACAACGGAACACAACACATCAAACATGTGTTAAAAAACAGCCTCCCACATACATTGAGGAATAAAGGTTTAAGTCTTTATAATCTATTGAGTGAGGATCCCATCATACAGTGGACCGATACAGGCGAGGTCATTGTTGAAGGAACAAGGGTACAAGAATCCAATATCGTTGATATTGTTCATGATCTGGTGCAGGGCCGGATTAAGACCTTTAGAGGCCCTAAGCACTTAAAAGATTTTGGTGCCCCATATATATGTAATTCAAAATATAAACAAAAATAAACCATAAAATAAAATTTTATTTTTTGAAATGAAACAAAACTTACAGTAAGATGGAAAATAATGTTTATTTTTGTATACTTCCACTTCATTTATATTTGAAAAGTTTTCTCCTACTTTTTTTAATTGCAAAGTCTTTGATCAGATCCTCAAAACTAATCTTACGTAACACATCTGCTTCTATACTTAGTAGAGATAAGGCATCCAGCCTGCCTTGTTGCATAGTTGTTCTGTTGGTATTTTTAATATACTTCAACTGAGAAAATGAACGCTCAGCTGAGCAATTTGTGACCATTAATGTTAAAAATATACGAAAGGCAATTTCTACATTTGGGAAGGCACACTCAATATTGTCTTCTACAATTATTTTATAAAGTTCAGCATGACTGAATCTTGTTTTTACATTTACTATAGCACACGAAAATATTTAATCTATATGTATTTTTAATATGGCGCTCAAAGATTTGATATAAACAAAATAATAACGCAAAGCGTAAAGTGTGTGATTACAACGAAATATATTTATTCTCTCAAAAGGGTTGTTGTTCACTACAAATTCAAACAATGAAAAAAAAAAAAACTATATATGAATATATATAATTCAGTTTTCAACAGCTTATAGGCTATAAGCCGCGATTATAATAGTATAATAAATCCATGGTAAATCCGACAATGGAAAATTTCTGTGGTGCCCCCCTTCCCTTGGTGCCCTAAGCACGGGCTTATTTTGCTTAATGGTTAATCCGGCCCTGATCTGGTGAGAAAGTGGGACAGACCCTCGCCAACAGGATGGAAGCATATTAAAGCAAAACTACAAAAAATATATGTCCCCAAAAAATTGATAGGTAATCTGAATAGGTTAAAAGACTTG
Source organism: Bathynomus jamesi (assembly GCA_023014485.1). Taxonomy (NCBI): domain Eukaryota; kingdom Metazoa; phylum Arthropoda; class Malacostraca; order Isopoda; family Cirolanidae; genus Bathynomus; species Bathynomus jamesi. The sequence goes on from JAJOZX010005110.1 coordinate 290,298, forward strand.
GATCAAGTCTCGCATGTGTCACAACTGAATACACCATCGCCCCCAGCAGAAGCAGCGTCTCTGAAGAGGAGAAAGAAGAGAACAAACGGCCAGCCTTATCCACGGGCTCTAAAATATGCAAATGGCTAACATATTAAGTAAACGCTATTATGACATTTCTAACCCCGCCTCCTACGGTGGCGTTAATAGACTGTACAGAGGTGTTTACGGTGTAAGGAAAAAAGATGTTGAGAGATTTTTGCCGGGACAGGATGCTTATACACTTCATAAACCGGTGAGAAAAAGGTCTTAAACGGCCAAGACAACAGCTGCTTCGATTTACTCTATTTGGCAGGCCGATTTAACAGACATGCAAAGATATTCAGTGTATAACGATGGTTACCGCTACATCCCATTCATAATAGATATATTCTCTAGATATCTGTGGTTAATTCCCCTGAAAAATAAATCGCCTGAAACAGTTGCTAAAGCGACCAAAACGTTGATGTTGAAAGAAAACAGGATTCTGGCTATTTTTGTATGGATATGGGGAAAGAATTTATAGGACGCGCTTTTCAGAACATGCTGGCAGAGTTTAATATCAGCTATTTCACTACCAATTTTATACATAAGGCATCTTTAGCTGAAAGAGTTCAACATACCATAAAGGAGCACATGCACCGATATTTTACACATAAAAACACAAACAGATACATAAACGTTCTCGGCTCATTGGCCTCATCCTACAACCGCTGACACCATCGCGCGATTGGGAAAACACCTAACGAGGTTTTAGAAAGAGGTGCGCTGCCAGAGGTGAGAAGAGATGGAACACCGCCACCACCACACTCTGCGCGTTTCAAAATCAACGATTATGTCAGGTTGTCGCGTTCGGGAAATAAATTCGCGAAGGGATTTGAGCAAGGATGGACACGTGAGATTTTTAAAGTTAGGGCTATGAGACCTAAAGTGAGATAATGATGTACTACATTGAAGATTTGAATGGGGAAGAAATCTCAGGAGGCTTTTACCGCGAGGAGTTGCAGAAAGTGGCATTTAATTTAGGAAAAAATGTTTAAAATTGAGAAAATTATGGGAAGCAAAGGTTCAGGAAAGAGAAAAATGTACCTGGTGAAGTGGCTAGGGTACCCAGAAAGCTTCAACATCTATATAAAAGCTAATGCAATAATGAAGCTTAAATAGTATGCAGCATGGCTCCTAACCATTTCTACATCACACTCCCGTCCTCCTCATCCCTGTCTGTACACCCTAACAACACCCTCACCAAGTTTGTGACAGAACTCCACGGGCCCATTTAATTGGAGCGTGATTCGTATGAGGTGGGGTTATGTGAACTCCAGTTAGCCACCAAATTTTTAACTCTTGAAAATGAACAAATCATATTTCTGATCCTTAGAAGATTCGATGAGTGCGAAAAATTAGGCATAATCTTAGACAATACTATGCGCTTAGTCCTGTTCGGTGAGGAACGGTACTATAGCACAAATGTGTCGCTAGGAATCGGGCATTATGATACAGCCATGGACATTGTGACGGGGTTAAACAAGAGTCTTGAAAGGTCGCGCCTGACATACGATTTGCTTTTTGAAGTCGTAAACATAGACACGCCTGCATGCACAATGATGTTAAAGTCAACGCTTAGTAGAAATATTAAAGATAAAGAGCTGTTCACAATTGTGGCTGAGGGCCGATATAGCGCAGCTCTCCAAAGAGATACCTTTCATGAGGCACAGCATGACTTGTCCAGCTTAATATATCAAATGAAGATGGAGAAGTTGGGTGAATACTCTCCGCCCCCAGACATGTGCTATATTTACAGCAATATCGTAGAACACCAATTTGTTGGGGGACACCCAGGCGCGCCTGCTGCGCATTGCACATATCCCCAACCATAGAGGGAAAGGTTTGAGCATTACATATGACAAGCTCCATTATGCGAATGTTGCGACTAATCTATTAACCAACATCTCGATATATATATGAACGATTGAGGGAAAAAATTTCCCATTCGGTGACGGGAGCTTAACAGTGAAACTACACTTTCGTCGTTTATAATGACTCAAAGACCTTTCACAGTCTACCGAGGGGTTAGATACCAGCGTGGTAGTAGACTTGGATCCATTTTTTCAGCCATACTACCCACCGCTGTCCCACTGTTGAAGAGGGGTGCCAGGTACCTAGGACGGAAGGCGTTACAAACAGGTTTTAATGCGGCAGAAGACATAATGGGTGGCACTAAACCTAAAGAAGCTCTAAAAAAACATTTAAAACGTACACGGGATGAAATCATCAAAGATGCAAAGAGAAAAATGCGTGGTGGCGGAAAGAAGAGATCTGCCAGGAAGAAGGGGTTACCAACACGTGATGGAAAGAAGAGATCTGCCAGGAAGAAGGGGTTACCATCACGTGGCGCTAAACGTAAAATGAAATAAAAAAATAAGTGTTCTAAACGTATGAAACCTATGGCTGATCATTTTTTTAACTGATATAAGCTGAGGACACTACTCTCACGAATCATAGGTTGACTAATACTTGTCGTAGTCAGGGGGCTTAATCATATAATTGTTCAAATCATTCCAAAAGTGCCATTTTTGGACCACAGGTAGCTATGACCATACTAATTTGAATGTTTGCGGGAGCCAAGCTGGGCTCCCACTGTGGCGGCCATATTGGCCAAATCAAAATGGCCGCTGTCCAAAATGACATCCACTTGAGTACCAATACTAGTACAGGTTACATAGTTAACTTGATAAAAAATAAGAGTCAGCATCAACATCTTTTGCTATTAAACTTTAGTATATACGCAAGTACAATCTTCTTTATTCCTTTTACTCACAGTACTGCATCTCATGATAATGTCTATCCAATAGATGGCTGTTCACTGATTAATAGTCGTCATTGTTCAGGCAGCCACCCTCACACTTGCAGAGTGTCGTACATCGAATTCCAGCACTACTGCATTTGCAATTCCCTCTGCAGGTTTTAGTGCATCCGCAATGAAGGAGAAGAGCACATGCCTTACTGGCATCAGCGAGAGTTGTCCAGAAAGGGAGCCATTGGTTGCTGCGCTTGTCATATTCCCATCCCCATTTATCAAAAGCTGGGAGTGTCTGATTGCATGTGGTTGACTGCTTCCACACAAAACTTGCCTGCAACAATGACCTCTTGATATGCTGGAAGAGGGCAGCTTGGGTAGGTGGTATGCTCTCCAATGATCGACTGCCACTAGAAAACAGATGGTGCCTGGCTACGTTTACAGATGCTTGTCCACATGTTTTACTGTACATGAGCACAACAAACCTCTCAATGTGTGTCATTTCAGGAGATACTAGACTGAAGGACTCGGGGTCTTCAATCAATTTGATCATGGTTTCAGTTAAGTTTGGTGTATTATTCCATGCAGTCCATGCTGTCTTCTTCCCACATCCAAGAAACTGGCACCGTTGACCAGGCTGTGGTTCGGCCGAACTTGACCTTCGTTGATTCTGGGCACAAGAATGTCACGGGTGTTGAGTTCGATGGGAGGAACAATTACATAACTATCCGGCAACTTGGGTTTTGATGTATCAGATGTATCAAGTGTGATTGCTGGACGACGAATTCCCAAGTTCTCTTTGGATAGGTGATTGGTCACAGTAATGCATGTTCCATGAAAATCACCACGTGACAAATTTCCCGTTTTGTTGCTGTCCAGATTGTCTACTTCATGTGTAGTGAAAACTGAAAGTCTTGTATTTGTGGGTAGAACAATACCGTCTTCAGTGTGTCTCTTGCAAACAGCAAGAGCTACCTGTGTTTTGACTTCCATCACACGGTCATATGAGACAGAGAGCCCAAGGTGATGGGCATTCTCTATCTGGTGCTTGAATCTGGCATCTCCATGCAGTTTAATACCATGGTAAAGTGGGAATTGCGTTTCACGATCCCTATTGTGACGGATTTGGGTGCTGTCTGATGAAGATGCATATTTTACTGTGTTGAATATCAGCAGTTGGCACAGTGTGCACGCAATCTTCGCCCTTGTGCCCAGTTCAGCATCACTGTTGGATTGCTCTCTACTATGTTTATCGATATTACCTTTAGGACCCTGGAGGACAACATTGATGAAACCTAACAGTGTTTCTTCTATGGGGGACGTCAGGCATTGTGGAGAGAATGAACCATTAAATGGCTCTTGTTTCTGAAGGATTCGCTTTCGTAGTGCCATAGCAGCACGTATCAATAACACAGCTTCATCTTGATTGATTTGTGAGGAATGATAGCTTTGTTCTAGCACAGCACCCACTTTTGCCTTGTGGCTAATGAATACATCTCTCCCTGTGCATAGGAAGCCCACTCAGGAAGATGCTCAAGCAGATGGTCTTTCAATCTTGTTGCATGAGGTTCTCTACCAGAACAGGGATGTCCTAGATCTGACATCATTATCTTGTACATTTCCCGTAAGTCAGACAACTTGTGGACCTCAGACTGAGAGTCATCCACAAATGCCACTAACTGTGCTATGACCATGGGATCAAATGGGGGAGGCTTGGGTTCACTTGAAGATCGACGTTCAACTGCACGAGCTCCATCACGAAGCCGCCAATAGCATTGTACATGATAACATGCATCCATTGCATGTGCATCAGAACCTGCAGTCAAGCGCCCATATAAATGCCAGTTGTTAGTTGTTTTTGCCCAATTCTTCAGATTTTGATCAATGTTGTCACTTAAGGCTCTATGAAGATCATGCTGATCCTCACCCAGACATATGATGCAGAATAATGTTTCTGGAGGTGATCCGTAACTTGATCTGAGTTTCTTCGGACTTATCCCAGCTGCACATTCATCTTGCGTGGCCACTTTTCCTCGTGCCCGCTTTACCCTGTAACTGTTGCATGCACTCCTACAACTTTTATGATACACTGCAGCATGTGATTGGAGGGTTGCTGCAATTCTTGAGCCATCATCGAGCTCACTAACCTTGATACCAGATGGAAGAGCATTGAGCTGCACAAAATCATTCAGATCTCTTTCAAGAGATGAATATCCCTGTTCTTTTGGCTGTTGTAATGCCTCGTCTTTGCTGGACTGACATAGGCAACACAGTGTCCAATTAATTCCAGTTATGTTAGTAGACATGTTGAGGTATTAATGTTCTACTACACACTACTAACTACACACTAACGAGATCTTCATATCTGCAGGCCTGAAGAGACTAGAATGTGAAGAAGACCACGACCGCATAGACTTGCTTCAGAGGAATACAGGTATGCCAACACCTGCAAAAATAATAAAAAATAGATTAATAGTGGACAAAATGTCAGTAGAAATCCAATGTAAAAGTTAATATAGCTGTTACAACCACAAATCTAAGTGCAATAATTATGTATCATGATTCAATTGACATAAAATGTACATTTCTTATAAAATAATATCAAATGTGGATATATACGACCTGACGTATATCTTGAATTAAAAAACAAATATCAGAACTGGATTCTCTATACTCAAAAACATACAAAAAGTGTCATTATTTGCTGTTCTACTATGATTGGTTGTTATTTTATCGCCCAATGTCAGACCAGATGGCGGCCATCTTGGATTCGTCCATAATGGCCGCCACAGGGAGAGCCCATGTTGGCTCCCGCAAAAAAATGAATGCTTATGGTCATATCTACCCCTGGTAAAAAAATGGTACTTTTGGAACAAAGGGAACAATCGGGGTGATTTTTTGGATTAAGCCCCCTGACTATCGAGGGAGGTGGCACTATTTCTGACTCGTCATGGCGCGTTTCATCCATCCGTGTAGTTCAAAATGCTGTAAATCAGAACTGTCCCTCTTTGATATGCCCCCACTCAGGTCTCTATTGAGCATAGCGACTTTATTACAATTAACCCATTAAACACAATTAGTTCACCCAGTGCCCCTATAGAATTCGTGATACCCAGCTCAGGCCCTTACTTTTTTGACCCGAGCTGCATGCACATGTACGCTAAACTGCGTATAGCCCATTCTGATGGAACGGACTGCGATGATAGTTACTCTGCCTACCCTGAAACCAACTTTTTACACTCCATATTCAGCCAGTGTGAAATGTATTTAAACCAGGTTAACATCTCGGCAGGAACCGGGTACTACCACCTACAAGCCTATCTGGAAAATGTCCTCAACTTTTCAAAAGAAGTGAAGGACACCTTTTTAACAGCCGAGGGGTATTACCACACTAAAGATGAAAATGGAATAAAGGATAAATTTAAAAATTCTAAAACAAAAAATATATGAATGTTTTGGGCGCCTGCATACAGACTTCACATTCCAGGAGAAGTTGCTTTTGAACGGGGTGGATATGAAGTTGAAGCTTACCCGCACGATTCCTGAGATCTGAATAAATCTGGGGTCTCATCAAGAAGAAGGCGCGAAACCCGTTGTGATGCACATCATGGAAACGTATTTGCATATACGCCGAGTGAAATTAAGTTCCCCGAAACAAATAGAAATTGATAAAGACTTAATACACGCCACAGTAAAATACCCAATTAACAGGGTACAGATCAAACTGTACACGGTCCCCGCAGGGTTGGCATCGAAGCAACTAGAAAACGTGGCCCTTGGAGTCCTACCTAAAAGGATATTAATTGAAATGCAGGACCACGCCTCGACGAATGGAAAATATAAAAAGAGTGCCTTTAAATTCGAGAATTTCGGCCTTAAAAATATTACTCTATACGTAAATGGCCTCGCTCTGGGAGGGACCATTATTACGGACTACTCATCAGATACTGTGTTCCCGCTCTGCGCGAGAGCATATAGTAGTCTGGCTCATAATACAGGCGCCTGTGACGAACTTGGTTTTGGTGTAACGCAGAAAGAATTTGTCGAAGAATTTACATTTATTCATTTGATATTACGCCTGACTTGTCTGCTGGCGCAGATACACATTTACGTCCACAGCAGCGGGGGAATATCTCAGTCAGGTTGGAATTTGCCAAGCCTATAGACGCGCCTATAAGTGTACTCGTGTACCTCGAATCACAGGCACTAATAGACGTTGTTTGTTTCAGGAACGTGGTCACACACTTTTAGAATGGACGCGAATACACTCCAGAGAGAGATGAAAAGTGACCGTTTCACGCGCTCAAAATTTATCGGTGTGTTTGCGAAGAATGAAATATTGAAGTTGCCAAGTACGAGAAACTGGTACGGGATTATCGTTAACACCGACATTGTGAGGGGTGAGGGGATTCATTGGTTTGCACTCTATTTTAAAAATAAGGAAAGAATGTACTATTTTGATTCTCTCGGATTTCAGCCCTGGAATGATTCGGTAATTGTACACTTTATCGCGCAATTACATATGCCTGAGATTGTTTGGTCCCCATATCGTTTCCAAGGATATTATACTGAAACATGCGGATTCTATTGCATTTTATTTCTCATGCACATGTCACGTGGGAAGAGATTTATGAATTTTTTAAAATTATTTGATTTGTGCGACACAGAGATAAACGATAAAAGTGTATGTAGACAGATAAAAAAAGGTTCTTATATGTTAGCACCCCCTGTATTGTGTAAGGTGTATATCTATATTGTGTAAAGTTGTATATACATTTGTAACTGTAGCCATTAAGACTTATTTAACGGACACATGTTTTCTACCATTTAATAAATGAAAATACAATGTGTTTTGTTCTTAACCTCAAAAATACTTACATTATTTCCTAGATAATCACGGGGCTGGTTGTGCGGAGAAGCATCCATATCATCCATTCCCCTTTCATCAAAAGTAGCTATAACACGGCCTAGGTCCGATTCAGCCCTATAATGGTAATTAAAATACAGAGAAATACAACGAATTTAAACGCAGATAATTCGTTTTGTGTCCTACGGCGGTGCTGAATTAATCGAGAAAAATATTATTAAATCTCCACCATATATATATATATATATATATATATATATACCGAAATAATCACCATGGAAACAGACAAAAATATGATGGGATTAATTTTACGTTAGAGTAACAAGAAATTGTAACCATAAGTAGATATCCTGACAGTTTTCAAAAGTAGATTAGCTGGGTGTGCTATGATACCGTTCTCTTTGAATACCATAATCTTTGATATGTCTATTGTTAACTTATTTATTACACGTATTTGTGTACAGTAAAAAGCTAAGCCCCGCCCACTGTAAGACTGGCATCGTGAGTCATGCCACTACCTGAGTATACCTCTATCCCTGAGTGCTCAGTTGACCTCTGCATACCCTTGAACTCAGACGTGTATTCTCCCGCGAAGAAGAAAAATAGTAATGGCTCCCTTTAATATTGCGTGTTCAACATTTATGAAGTGGTATTCGGCAAAGAGCCAAGATGTGGTGAATACTGAAAAATTCCCTATTCCCCACTCCTTTGCCACTTTTAAGGATACATTGAGCCGTGCGAAGGACCAAGATGTTCAAATACTCTATGGGTATTCTGGCAATGGCGTTGTAGGCTTTCGTAGTACAGACGATGTATTGAAGTATGTTATAGACCTAACCTTTATAAAGGCACATATATACCGTGAAGTAGAAGAAGCAACACGTTCAGAAGATAAGCAACGGTTATGGATAGTGAGTCTTGTTGATGAATGGTGTGACAAGCGATATTATGTCATGTTACACCATACCGACTACTCGTACCCTACGGTTGAAAATGTAAATCTTGTCATCATGGAGAATCTTAAGTATTTTTACCACTATATTAATATATATCATGATGAGGTTTGTAGTGAGGTTGTGGCTAATGGGCTGTGTGAGTTTTTAACAGACTTTAGAGACGAGTATCGCTTGTTAAACAAAAAGGCCAAATATGGACATATGTTTCTCTCAAATAGTGCGCCGGTTTGTGAAGATGTTTAGTTTGTTGAAATGAACGTCTGGTGAGTGATAAAATACAAAAGTCGATATTGTTTCATGTTTGTCCAAGAGTGTTCGAACAAGCCTGTACACGCTTTAGCAGTGTGTCGCGCTCCCCCCAGCGAGCCGCCCACCCATGTACCTCACGAAACATACGAGTTCGAACAAACCCGTACACGTTTCGCCAGCGTGACTCACTCCGCCCGTCGAGCCGTTCCGTCCACCTGCGGCTCATAGTCATCTCAGAGCTTGAGCTGTGTGGACGTGCGAATACGATGGAACTTCCTTTGAGAAGCATTCTCAACGCCTCGTACGATGTCTCCGTGACGAAGTCATTGCGCGTGTTCAGGCGTGAAACCGGCACTATTAGCTATGTACTTGAAACGATTTTCAGGCAAGCAAGCAAACGTAATATTTATTTAAGTGTTGAGGAGATGAATAGTCTTCGCGATAGTTGAGAAGTGGGTAGAGGACCGTTATAAAATACCTGCAGGTGTAGGTACAACAAGAGAGCAGAGTAGTGACGCCCCACACCGATGTTTGCACGTTGTGTACAAATAACGAACAGCCATGCATTGATATACGACTGATGTGGAAGAACGCATCTGATAATAACGTTCTTGTCCCTACGCGAAACCGTTTCATCCTCGACAGAATGTTTGAAGTCGTCGGATTCCGCAAGCTGAAGCTTATATTAGACGCTCGTGTTTCGGATATGATTTATTTTGACACGGTTCTTGAATTCGCATACACCGTTCTGCTCGACGGATTTATCGAATGTAGGAATGAACAAGGCGAGAATGGTCTAGAGCCGGACGCATATTTCAAAGATTTAGATTCTTCGAAATATCCTTAACTTTGGTACAAAGCACTTGAGCGGTACAGGGATGAGCTCACCTACACTGTTCACCCTGAAGAGCTGTACCTCTATATAATGAATAGCTGTCGTTACGACTTGGAAGATTATTTCAATTGCCGCTATGCAGAGTGAAGAAGAGTTCACGATTGAAAAGCTCGTGGCGGTAAGAAAAAATCCTCGATTGGAAAGGCTTGTTTATAAACTTGTATTTAATAATGATGTTGTGGTTAACGATGACCTCTTTGTGCGTGCTTTTGATTGTATTCTAGCCGTGTTTAAAGATAACTTGCCAACCGGATGTAAAGTAGGCACAAAAATAGTATTGAACGATATGAAATCCATTTATGTCGAGTATATGCCTCCGTATCAGTTAAACGGTGAAGTGTTGCTTGGACGGTTTTATCACGTGGTGCAAAGTAATAGCGATGTGGATGTAGACTCTATTACGTGTGAGTTTAGTGTTTTGCGCCGTAGAACATAAAGAATATATATTTAAATTGTGTGTGTATATATATATATATATATATTTCCTGTGCTAATATGCAACTGAATATACGTTTCGTATGTTATTATTTTCAATATATTTAATATAACTGTATATATTTTTCCTGTACTAATATGCAATTGATTATGCGTTTTGTATATTATTATTTTCAATATATTTAATATAACTGTATATATTTTTGCTGTACTAATATATTGATAATGCAACGTTTTGTATATTTTTTATTATATATTTCCCGTTTATGATGCTATTATTATTTTTTGACCATATATATATATATATATATATATATATATATATATATATATATATATCCCAATGTATATTTATTTCCATTAATTCGCCTAAATAAACAGAATGATGTATTGGCGTTTTATTTATTCCTTTTCGTTTGTACACGGTATTTAATTATATCAATTGTTTGGTTTCTAAAGCGAATTTATAAACCAGAATATATGCTTTAATTAAATATTGCTATCTGGCAACTCGACTTTCTAAGCCAACTGGCGGATTAAGCCAGAATATATGCTTTAATTAAATAAATAATGTAAACTGGCAACTCGACCAGATACGCCAAATGGTGGAGAGAGAGAGAAATAAGCATGATCGAATGTTGCAATAACGGGATCCTATTTGTTTATGTTTAATAGCTCTGTCTATTGGGTCGTATTTAGAGACTTTGTCGGTCTACCAGGTGTTGGTAAGTAAGGTGGTGGTGGAGGTGGTTGGTGGTGGAGGTGGTTGGTGGGTTGTTGTGTAATAGTTTCAGGTGTTGGTAAGTAAGGTGGTGGTGGGAGTGGTCGGTGGGTTGTTGTGTAATAGTTTCACCACCAATCGTCTAAGTTTGGACGCTTGGTTGTAGCCCTCATATCGGATACGTGGTGTTAATGGGATGAGTTCCTAAAATGTCGTAGCCCTCATCTCACCATATGCTGTTGATGGGATGAGCTCCTAAAAGTCGTAGCCCTCATTTCAGCATGTGCTGTTAATGGGATGAGCTCCTAAAAGTCTATACTTAGATGATTGTTGGTGATGTGATGCTTTTTTGTGTGGTGGTTGTGCTCGTATATATTTTGCTATTGGTGCTTTGCATGCATCAATCAGTTTATATATATATATATATATATATGTGTGTGTGTGTGTGTGTGTTTGTGTGTGTGTGTGTGGTAATAGGGGCTTTAATGGGCGTACACTCGGTGAGTGTATGTGCGTTTGTGTGCGCTTTTAATTCGTTCGAAGGTTATTAATATATACAGGCCATTTATGCCTTCTAAGAAGCCTTCTAAGCCAACTGGCGGATTAAGTCAGAATATATGCTTTAATTAATTAAATAAACGCAATCTGGCAACTCAGCCTTCTAAGCCAAATGGCGGAATAAGTCAGAATATATGCTTTAATTAAATAAACAGCGCAATCTGGCAACTCAGCCAAATAAGCCAACTGGTGGAATAAGTCAGAATATATGCTTTAATTAAATAAACAGCGCAATCTGGCAACTCAGCCTTCTAAGCCAAATGGCAGAATAAGTCAGAATATATGCTTTAATTAAATAAATAGCGCAATCTGACAACTCAGCCTTCTAAGCCAACTGGCTGATTAAGCCAGAATATATGCTTTGATTAAATAAATAGCGCAAACTGGCAACTCAGCCAGATAAGCCAACTGGCTGATTAGGGATCCTATAAGACAGCGGCTGCTCGGCTGAAGCCTTAATATGCACTTGGCTCCTGCAGAGCGAACACCTCTCTTCCTCTCCTAGGTTAGGTCTCCCCCTTTGGGGGGTTCATTGCAGCTTGGGGGATAACTCCAAGTTGCATACCCCCAAAGGGTTCATTGCAGCTTGGGGGATAACTCCGCCTCCAAGTTGCATAACCCTTGTTGCAACCCCATTTTGGAGGTGCCTTGCAACAACGGGGTGGGGCTGCAACAAAGTGGGGTTGGGTGGCATTATGGGGGTGCCTTGCAACAAGGTGTGGGGTGGCACTCTTGCAACATTTGCAATTGCATTGCACTCGTACATTTTGCACCATACTACTTACATACTCCACACTCATATGTCTTATTCAACTCCTTTTGCTGGACCACATGTGTCAATGCCTTGAAGGCATCATCATCAACGTAGCGCCGACTCTTCTTGGTGTTGAATTCCTGGTCAAGTGCTGATGATGGGACTGCTGCTGGATGTTGCTCCACTTGATCTTCAGTGATGGTGACTCTCTTCTTCACAGCATCATTAGCAACCACCGGGGTCGCCGAGAAGGCGGGGAAGCCAGGATAAATCGCCGGGGCCCGGAACTCTAGGGGGCCCAGAAAGAGGGGGGATAAAATCTAAAAATACTAATAAAGCAATTGATTAAATAACAGAGAGGAAATATAATTAATGAACATACATTTTATAGAGATTATCATAATGAAACTGAAACACACAAAATATTATCTGCGGTCCACCAATGCCCAAGAACGACTGACAGATCTGGGAACCATTGTAATTAAAAGCCAGTTAACCCGTACTTTAAATTTCATCAGAATCATTTCCCACTTTGCTAGAGATAAGGCAAAGAAAGTACACTTCTAATTATGAAAATCTTGCAGTAAACAATTGTCTTGCCTGCATGGACTGGTATTTCTTTTGTAAATTGTATAGTGATAGAATTAATATAATTGATTCGAAAAATAAAATGGTCATTTTCCTCTGAGTTGTTTATTCATACTGCATGTTTTGAATAGTGACTTGGACATATAATCAGTTTGCCTGTTATGTACACAAAAATCATTCATAATAAAATACTGAATAAACAGGGAGGCCCATATACCAATCCTTCCCCGGGGCCCGGGGCAGCTCTCGGCGGCCCTGCAAACCACTGCAGACACTGTATAGTAGATCCCTTGCCTTTGGTGGTTTCTTCACAAAGGGTTGTGGCTTGTCCCTGTATGCTGCAGGCAGAGATACCTCACTCAGGTTAACAGGCTGAAGCAGAATACCAGCAGCATCCTTGTCACTAGGAGGCAGGTCTGGCAGGACGTTCATGTAGTCAGTGATAAAGAGAGTGCCATCATCATCAGGAACCAGAAAGGTGAGGTCAGCAGCAACAGGAATTGGAGGTGTAGTGTTGGCAGCAGCAGTCACAATAATGTCAGTAGCAGCAAGAATCAGAGGGGTGGTGTCAGTAGCAGCAGAGATGGTGTTGGGAACAATGAGCTCATTACCCCCATCCATGACAATTTCTACCACAGCAGCAGACTTCCCCTGCTGCCACATTGTCATAATCTGTTGAAGAGTTATGAGTCTCCCGTTGAAGTCTCGCATGCCACCTTCAGCAGCAAGAGAGGCAAGCTGCTGGCCTAGCACCAAGGCCTTATTGTACTTCTCTCTCTGAGAAAGTATAGCACGTGATGGTCGTGGGGACTGTGTAAGTCTCACTGATGAATTGGTGGTTGGAATTTCCTGGAACACACGGTGGGCCTCCCTGAAGTACTCTTTGCTCCATCGCTGATGGATGACATCGGCAACAAACAAGTCAAGACCCATATGTTCACGGGCTGCAAATATGTGTTTACAGGGCAGGTGCTGGCAAACATAGAAATTGCATGTACATGAAGTAGCAGTTACATGTACAACCCCTATAGACATGGTGGTGGTGAACTGGGTGCTGTCATCTGCTGACTCCTGGAGCTGAACCTGTGCTTTTGCACGGATCTGCTTCTCAATTATAGCCAGGGCATAGGGGGTCACATGCTGCCGGATCTGGAGTGCTGCAATGGAGATGGCTAGCTGCACACGCTGCTTAGCAAAGATGGCGACTGCTCTATGATCCCTCTCATTCCTCAGGGTGTTCAATACCCCAAGGAAGGCAGTGAAGAATTCTTCTAGAGAATGGCGTGGAGAGGTGACACACTTCATGTGATAACGTGGGGGTGTTAGACCCCGTTAGGTATTAGGTTATTAAATAGACAATAAAGGTACTTACAGGTGTTTTGATTTAGATCTTCTTTAAGGCCTACCATAGGTGCCAGCGTCCCACAACGACCTACCTAATTTCCTAACTTTACTAATTTAGAAGCTATAGACATTACCCCTAACTGATATAATAATTATACAACTTCAAACTTTCCTTTAGCCACTTTAGAAGCATCACCAAATTAACTTAGCACCAACGATTTAGTCAGATACAAAAACACATGCTGGTTTAGCCAGCCCATTGACCAAACAGATCGCGTTCCGCTGTTTATCTTTTTGTGTTGCCATTCAGCTTTCTTTTAGTGACTTTTCTTTTTAGTGACTTTTATACTATATACATATATACACACACACACGTCACCTCACTTCACTTTCTGGAATTGTGATTCTAGCCGGTTGTTTGTTCGCTGATTGTTAGAAAATCTAGAAGAGGAAGAACCATTGTTGTCCCAAGGCGATATAATGACTAAGCTGATTGAAGCAGCATTGCTTGTATATATTAAGTTAAGGTGTATATATATATATATAATATATATATATATATATATATATATTATATATATATATATATACAGGGCGTCCCAAAAAAATGTATACACACTTTAACAGCTGATAGCTCAATTGATGTTTCTTTCTTTCCAAGTTAAACCCATTAGAATTAATAATGGCAGTCAGACTAAGCTTTGAACAAAGGAAATTCATTCTAAAATGCTACTGGAAGTGTGAAAACGCAGTTGAAGTGCAAGACAGTTTAGGAGGGAGTTTCAAACAGATCCACCAACGCGACTTACCATCACTCGAATAAGAGATAAGTTTGAAGCCGATGGAACTGTTCAGAATGTCCACAAGAAGCGTTCCGGAAGACCACGGACATCGACAAGCCCCACAAAGCAAGAAAGAGTACTGGAACGTATCACCAAAGTCCAAGAAAATCTGTGCGGCAAGCGAGTCGTGAGGTAGGAATTTCAGAATCGTCTGTCCAACGCATTTTGAAGCGCTGTCAATGGAAAAGTTACATTCCAAGATTAGTCCATGCTATTAATGAAGATGATCCGGACCGAAGAGTGGAGTATTGCGAGTGGTACTTGGCACGATGTGGATGTGGATTGGACGAAGGGGTTTCGTAGAATACCCTCCGCGTTCACCAGACCTCACACCACTAGACTTTTTTTTATGGGGATACTTAAAAGACAAAGTCTACGCTATAAAACCTGCAACAGTCGCTGAATTGAAAGCAGCCATTGAACGAGAATGCACACAAATACCAAACGAAATGTTTCGTGATGTTTGCGATTCCATTGCTTCGCGTTATCAGCAGTGCCTGGACCAGAACGGACGTCAGTTTGAAAACAGGCGTTGACAAAACAATTAAATAATGTCTGTAGATTCTATTACATTTTGAAAATGAAATGTATTTTAATAAACACTGCCTTTATAATTATTTAAAGTGTGTATACATTTTTTTGGGACGCCCTGTATATATATATAATATATCCATCTCATAATTGTAAGGTTAGTGAAAAATTCACTTAATTTAGAGCTAGCATTTTTGGGCTCTTGTGGCATCATTTTTTTGGGGGCACTGTCGCGTCCTTTCTACTCGTTTGTTGAATGCGGCACTTACAGGGCGTGGTCTTATGGAGAGCTCTCTTGCAGTTCAGTTTGGTTGTTTAGATATAAGATTGTTGCATCGTGCAATGGTGCAGGTTGTGTTGTTGTTGCAAGGTTTAGAAAGAAGACCATAAATAGTCCCCCTTTTGTTTTTTATCTTAATTTTATGCAACTAAAGCCTAAGGTAGGCCCACATTCAGTCAGCAACCCTGAGGTAGGACCTAATATGACCTCCAAGTCCGTAAGTTTGCTTAGTCTAGCTTAACTTCGGCTGTAGGTTGAAGTAGCCCCTCAGAGCTTGGTCGTTCAAGGCTCAGCTGGGATTCTGAACCCAATCATATAAAATAAAATAACACTGATTCAGGCTGAACTCTTGGTGTTTCAACCCTTCCACCCACTCTTGGCGGATGGGGTGCCAGTTGGTGTCAAAGTATACCTGGACACTAGTGCACTTCATGTCCTGCAAGTCTTGATAATGGCGCTGATACTCCTCTTCGGACTGGGCATAAGCTAGGTCCTGCAGCAGCTCCAAGATGGTTGTTTTTGTGTGGCTAATGATGCCCATCTTGTTGCAGGTGATCTCTCTCTTGAATGTCCGCAGGATATGGTACAGGCAGATATGGAGGCCTGCTTGGTTGATCTCCTCACTGAAGACAACCCTCTCCCCCATATCCTTGTCAGTCAGGATGATGCGGATGTCTGTCCATCTGGGGTTATGGTCTTTGAAGAGCTTCACCATTTTACGGATGGTCGCCTTTTCCTCTTGAACAACAAGGAAGGCAGCAACTACCTCACTCCCCATTGCCATCCACAACAGTGAAGAGGTACGGAGGCATCCTCAGCTCGTTAACTTCATGGGTAGCATCAACAAGCACGAGTTCAGGGTACTTGGAGAAGACTTGCTGCATCTGCTTGTCCTGGATGACCATACCCTGGAGCTCATTGGCATCAACTACAAAGTGGGACATCAAATCTGAGAATGACTTCAGGTGGTCTGCAAGATTAATCAGCTCCAATGTTGCAGGCATGTCAGTGGTAGTAGCAACTGGTGTAGGTAGACTGGCTTTCTCCCGAACTTCAGCAGCAATGTTGTGGATATCACGCATGATGACACGCTTGCCAGACTGGTCAGCAAGCTGTCGTTGAATTAGCTTGCGGTTATCTTCCACTTTGAGCATCTCCATCACATGCTGTTTAATGGGGGCATTCAGACGACGTTGAGTGGGGTAATGATTAAATGCAGCCTCACTAATTTCATGGTTGTGTTCCTCATTGACACAAGTTTACAACTTGCAGATGATCACCATGAGCAGTTGCCCTCAGCTTTATGTTGACTGGACAGTCTTGTCTGTAGGTACTCTGGTTTGGGTGAGCTCTTCCAGAAAGTGAATGGTGCTTCCTTCAACCCTGTACACAGCAGAACTGAACCTCAACATACATCAGATCCGGGTTGATGACATGGCGTGGCTTCTTCTTGAGGAATGTAGCAATGGTCCTGGAATCTTTCTTCCAGGTCTGAACATGTTTTGTTTGATTATACTCATTTATCCTAGCCTCCAAATCCTGGTAGGATGCAAAGAGGTCACCTTTACTGAAAGACATACAGTAACTTGCAGTTTACTCTAATCACAATATACCTTTAAGCACAATTTCACAAATTTAGCACAGTAACACTGAAGTTCTGAAGTCCTTGAACAGCACTATAGAGTTATGTAGCACAGTATCAATTTTGAAGTAGGGAGTTCATGAGGAAGAAGTGCTCACACTGATGTCAGTCTATCTAGAACAGGGGTGGGGAACCTTTTTTCATTGGAAGGCCGCATTTCATTTAACCAAGACCCTATTAGGCCGCATGCTGAGAATTTAACATATACAGTACAACAAAATGTCATATTTTAGTCTACAATCTACATATTTACTAATTTTAAATCAAACTTGATAATACGTGAGGGCTTTTATAATAAATAAAAAAATTCAGCAAGTGCACATTTATTTTTGGGGGGAATAATTGACAATAGAACTAATATTAAGTGAAAAATTATATTAAGTGAAATGATGTTAATATGATATTAAGTGAAAAATTATATTAAGTGAAAAATTATATTAAGTGAAATGATGTTAATATGATATTAAGTGAAAAATGATATTAAGTGAAATGATGTTAATATGATATTAAGTGAAAAAGTGATAAACCATTTAATGACTTTTTTGTGACTGCTTATTGCGGGACGGGAGTCGTACATTTGGTTCCAACATCGTTGACCGTAGTTTTAGTTCGTCCTCCAGGTGAATATTCGTCATCTGAGATCTCAAGCGCGTTTTGATTTGAGTCACATATGAAAACGTTGATTCACAACAGTAGGTTGTGCCAAAACAAGACAACATTCGACGAACATGTTGGCGCAGACGTGGGTATTCAATGGCATTTTTCCATATTTCAACAGGATCCTTCTTAGTATCAAATAGAGACAAGGATATTATCTTCTAATAGCTCAATCAACTCCATCTGTAAATCTTCAGGTGCTTTGGAGACATCAACCAGGTGTGGTTCGAAAGCTAGTTTCAGTGTGAAGTCAAGTTTCTCAAAATCTTCAAATCTTTCATCGTATTCTTCAATCAGGGAGTCTAGGACAGCTGTATATTCTTTCACATCGCATTCCCTTAATGATTTGCTTGTATCTTCTTCATCAATTACCTTTGCCAGTTCAGGGAAGTGTTCAGCTGAAAGTTCCGATCGGGTAAGGATAGTTTTGAAAAAGCGCAACTTCCTCCGAAAAGCCTGGATTTTTTGCCACATTTCAAATATGGATTTAGTTTTACCTTGCAAAGAAATATTCAGGTAATTTTGCTTTGACATTACGTCATACAAAAATGCAACATTTCTGCAGAAATCCTTTTTTTGACAATTCACATGGTTCATTGAGTTCCTCAAAAAATCTTGTGATTTGTTTTCGCAAAGACAAAAGTTTTTCAAAGACTTGCCCTTGTGACAACCAGCGCACTTTAGAATGATACGGAAGATCCACAGTGAATGTTTCATCATCAAGCATAAGCATATTGCGAAACTGGCGATGTCGTGATGCATTTGCTCTAATGTAGTTCACAATACGTATAACTTTACTTAATGTGTCACTTAAAACAGTAGATTTGGCACAGAGATTCTGTTGATGCAAAATACAGTGAAAGGAAATCAAGCTATCTGGATTTGGCAGTACTTTTTGTAGTATCACAACAAATCCTGCACATTTTCCTCTCATGGAAGTTGCACCATCTGTGCATACACTTACTAAATTACATAAATTCAGTTTCGCTTCACGGCATTTTTCTTTGAAGAGAGACAAGACGTCAATTCCACGTGTCTTCCCCGTAAGGGTACCCAAAGCCAGTAACTCCTCGTAGCATTGAAAATCTGCAGTTATAACACGAATAAAAAATGACACTTGCGCTGAGTCAGTAATATCAGTGGACTCATCCAAGGCAATCGAATAATAAGTATTTTCGCTTTGGCATATTGTATGAAGTTGTTCAGTTACATTGAGGGCTAATTCATGTTGCCGATCAGTTATGGTCCTTCTTGAAAGAGGTAGTTGTTTGTATTTGTTAACTTTGTCTGAATCTAAAGCGGCTACAACTTCAACAATGCATTCTTTTATGATTTCCACATCACTATATGGCTTACCTCTTTTTCCAAGTGTATATATGCTACTTTATAAGTTGCTTCAGTGATTTCAGTCCCTAAGCCTGACATCGTTTTAAATACTTGCTGTTGTTGCTGCTTTTGAAGTTTCATCTTCGTAAGTGCAGACTTTCGGGGTTCTCCTTCCAATATAGCATACTTGTGGTTCTTATGAGTTGCATAATGTTGATATGCATTGTGTTTCTTCACTGTTGCAATTGTGGCGTTGCAGAGCAAACACATCATTTTATCTTTTTCAGCAACTATGAAATACTGCAATTCCAATTCTTCATGGAATACTCTGTTCTCTTCCTTTAATTTTCTTTTCACAGTTTTTGACATGATTGGGGTACCAGAAGATTTATAAATAAAAATGGTACACGAATTGATCAAAGATTTACAGTTTTAAAGGAAACAAGCGTGCGTGTCACTATCGGAGAATCGTCAGTAACTGTCATCCAGTCAGCCAGTCGAGTTGATCGTTGATAGGTAGGGGCGTAAGCCGTAAGGCAACTCTGCCAGTTTCAACTGGCAGCGTTGCCATATTTCCTATTGTTCAAGCCATAAAGAAGGCTTGTATGTGTAAGAAGCAGTGAAGCTGAAACCATGATCTAATGAAATAGCCTAAAGCCCTAAAGGGGTATCAGTTGCTGTCCATTATCGTACGGTATGAATTCTGAATGTCAAACAGGCAGAAGGCCGCAACTAGTACCCCAAAAGGCCGCAGGTTCCCCACCCCTGATCTAGAATAAACAAGAAATGTGTTAACCTAACCAGGTTAGGTCAGTAGAATACATCAGGTAACTGAAGTTAAGAAGTGACCCCAGGCTTGACCTGACCCACACTCAAGGCTCACCTGTAATGAGTGATTTATTGTACATACAAACACATGCACACACACTCATACATACACACACAGACACATATACACATATGCCTACATACATACAAGACATATACTGGTACGTATTACTCCAATACGCACACGCACACACACACACACACACATATATATATATATATATATATATATATATATATATATATATATATATATATATATATATATATATACATATATATACACACACACACCTGGTTGCTGTTCCGTGCGTTGGTCTCTCTTCACACGAAGGTCAAGCTGGTGGCCTCGTCTCTAGGTCTGGATTAATATCAAGCCCCAGTTTGCCAGAAGACTTACAGCCTATCCAGAGCACTCAAGGAAAACTCAATTATTACCCATCACGTAATGTAAAGGGCTCCAATGTAAATTGTATGAAGGTGGGAGAAGTGGCAATGATTGGGGATGAAAGACCAAGGCAATGCTGGAAGCTTGGCATAATTGAAGAGTTGTTTGTTGTCAAAGACAATTTAGTTAGGTCTGCACTGGTAAAGACTTCAGGAGGAAAATTAAAGGGACCTATACAAAAACTCTCTGCTTTAGAAATCAGCAAAAACACGGATAGTCAAGATGAAACATTTGAGTTACAGTCTCATAGAGAAGGCTTGGCTAAATTTGCAGAAGGTAATGACAACAATGCCTCTTCGTGGGGAGTGTTAGAAAATCTAGAAGAGGAAGAGCCATTGTTGTCCCAAGGCGATATGATGACTAAGCTGATTGATGCAGCATTGCTTGTATATATTAAGTTAAGGTGTATATATATATCCATCTCATAATTGTAAGGTTAGTGAAAAATTCACTTAATTTAGAGCTAGCATTTTTGGGCTCTTGTGGCATCATTGTTTGGGCACTTTTGTGGCATCATTTTTTTGGGGCGCTGCGCGTCCTTCCTACTCGTTTGTTGAATGTGGCACTTACAGGGCGTGGTCTTATAGAGAGCTCTCTTGCAATTCAGTTTGGTTGTTTAGATACAAGATTGTTGCATCGTGCAATGGTGCAGGTTGTGTTGCTGTTGTAAGGTTTAGAAAGAAGACCATAAATAGTGCTCCTTTTGTTTTTTATCTTAATTTTATGCAACTGAGGCTTAAGGTAGGCCCACATCGAGTCAGCAACTCTGAGGTAGGACCTAATAGGACCTCCAAGTCCGTAAGTTCTTACGCTAGCTTAACTTGGGCTGTAGGTTAAACTGGCCCTTCAGAGCTTGGCCGTTCGCGGCTCAGCTGGGATTCTGAACCCAATAAAATAAAAAAAAATAACAGAGTTAAAGCGAATATGACTTTAAGGAACCTCCGGTTCTGTACAAGTGAAGCTAAAGAAACTCTTTTAGACTCCTGCATAAATTACTCCGAGATGCGCAGTTCAGCAAATGCTTGCTACCTACAATGAGCTTCCCTAAGGTAACAAGACTACAGTGTATTGCAAAGAATCAACCACCCCGATTATCCAAGCTATTAACAATCCTACCGTACGTCTTCTAAGCTATGGAATTTATAGTATGAAAACGTCTGATTGTATGATAGCTTCACTCAACTTCGACATTACTGTATTATTTCTCATTAATTGTATATATTTCTATCCTTAGTATGTGATTTGTCATTGTATTATTAACATTTGCCATATGGATAATGGTCTGCCAATAAACTTCTCCATTTTCATTTTCATATATATAAGTAGGTTTGTGCCGAAAAAACAACTTTCTTAATATATCCAATTAATAGAAAACGACTAGTGAGTTTTATAGGGCATACTCTGGTATTTAACCTCGTATCACTATACATTTAATCAACTTTTGTATTGAAACAGTTATTCCACCATTGTGGCTCTAACTCTATTCGCAGATTCTGATGAAACGAGTTGTTTATATACTTTCACCTTATATCCCTCACACATATTGTATAATTCAATTAGAACATCTTAGATTGTTGGTTAAAAATATCGCAGTCTTTCATGGAGCAATGCCACTGAAGTAATTGAGCACGTATTTTCAGTAATAATTGCAACAAAGCTCTTTCACTACACGGTCGCTTCCGATTATTTAATCAGACCTGAAAGTTGCATTCTCTGCAAATTCTGTGCGCAACAATCCGGTGTGAACCACACCTCTTCATTATAACTTCTTTCAAGGCAGTCCTAATCTTTCCTCTGAAGCAGAAGCCACACCAAACTATTTTACGCTTTTTAACACCGACAGTATGCAGATATATAAATGTAATACAATATACAAATTTTGTCAGCTTGGTTATTTCCTTTTGTATTACACATTGCTAGCTGCACTACCTAAAATTAGTTAGCTAGTTACCAGATATATACATCGTAGCTAGCGTAGCTAGCCGTTTTTAATGTGTAAGCACCGAGGTGTGAAGCACGGAGCTGTGGAAAGATGTGGAAGTGGCCTTTCCCCACCCTCCACTGCTGAAGGAGAAAATTAAATACAGATTCCTGTAAATACTCTCTGGTGCACTAAAAATTAGGAATTTATGGTAGATATCAATAGTTACGCAATCATCTGAGATGGAAAATCCACTTTTATTCAGAGCACAGGATAGAAACACATAATATTGGGACAAAGTAGTGTATTTTGCAACTTTTAATAATTAATATTATTTTTTCCATCATATAATTATAATAGACTATTATAATGATAAATGATTTCTTGAGAACTTTATTTAAAATATCATGAATTTCCAATTCAATGTGTAAGCAGATGCCGCTTTGCTTATGCCTATCTGCACTCATATATATATATATATATATATATACAGAAGTTCATTCACCTCAACTTTGCGTTTATGTACATTGCTTTCGGTAGCAGTTGGATGAGTGAAACCATATATAAAAATTTCATATGATTTAACTCTATTTGCACAAAATACACAGCTCTTTATATACATGACTTTACGAGTATATGCATGACTGCTCTATCGTTGAAGGTAATAAGTAGTTGTCTGTTTATAATACATCATTTACTCAAAGAAATAACAGATGCACGATCACAGATATTAACTTGTGGCATCTACCACATGAAAACTGCCCAACCGACCAAAAATTTCTGCCAGAAACGTCACACTTAGAGTATAGAACAGGGGTATCCAACAGAATTCTAGTTATAATGTTATAATAATGTTTCAGACCAACAAAGACCCTAGGATCCACTCATGGCTGGTCTACCTAACTGTGTTCGTAATCGTGTATTGTGCGGCGATCAGCGGGCTAAATTCGCCACATAGTGAAACTGTGTGTACTAACACGTTAGAAATGGAAGAAAAAAGGACATATAAAAGGAAAACTTTAATACAACCATGATATATATGTTTAGGATAAACTTTATTGTAAAAACATCAGTAATGTTAAAAATTACAGCAATGCAATGAGCTATATTAAAAAATTCAATGTGAAGTTTGGCAGTCTTTATCTTGCGCTAGCCGGGTGAAATCAGACATAATGTTTTCACTTATTGAACATTAGCGTGTAGCGTCATTGGGCAAAGTGTAACGGATCAAGAGGCACATTTCAGGTTTTGTACAATTGACCTCCCTAAATTCAAAAATGAAAACAAAATTTTTTGTGACAAGTGCAACACCTTTTTCGCATGTGAAAATCGTGAAAATTGCTAGTTACCCATAACTTTTGGACACTTGCTTTCCTAGGGTTTGAGCTATCATTTGACCCCTTATAATAAACATATACACTGTAGGTAGGTAGGTAGGTAGACTAGATAGTTTTATTTAGTAAATTATACATTAAAATCTTGTTTAGTTTTGAATGACGGCATAAAGTCACGGGATTTAAGTACTGCTCTAATGTAACCATCTCTTGAATCCTTTCCATACACTTCCCCAGACCCTTCAGTTACCATCCTAACACAGCGTTCTACACCTTGGGAGTGACATGGTATCCGGACAACAAAGGGTTCTTCAGTGATCTTATCGAGTTGTTCGACAGAGAACTGCTTCGTGAGTGGTGGTTCCATTGTGCACTCCTCCACTGGTGGAAGTAAATCTTTCAAATTCTGAGCACTTTGTTTGATCTTCGGTTGCCGAAATTCTCTGACTTGCTATTGAGCAGGTTTGGGAGCTCGTCGAGTGGTCTTGATTACAGCGATGGCCAATTTCCGGTTTGCTTGATCTGCATCTGCAAGCATTGCCAGTAGAACATTTTCAGGGTGAGCCCAATATGCATTTCTTTGGATCACAGGCCATGTGACAATTGTGACAGTCTTGCTAGCTGGTGGCAGTAATCGTAGCAGCTTGATTTGCTCCAGGAAATGTTTTGGGCCATCTGTGCACCTTGGATGGCACTTGATGCTAAACCACATGGGTATATAGTGGCACACGACAAACTGTGTGAGTGAATACAGTCTATCACTTGGATGCGCCATCGCTACATATAGCCGACAAATTCTGCTGGCAGTTGTAACCCATCTTGCATGGGAGATTGGTCCAGATTTCTCTCGTAGAAGATCTTCATTAATGACACCAGTCCTTATCGCTTTCATCATTCTGTAGAGGGAGGCTTGGTCACGACTTAATTCAGTAAGGTCAACATCCGGGAGAGTGTGGCCATCAGCAATACATTGAATTCCTCTAGAGGAAAGTGGCAAACTTTCACATGTGGCCAAAGCTTTGCCAATCGGTCCTTTCCATTGAGTTGCAGATTCTGTTGGGCCGATGAGTTCCTTGCACAAGTGGAGCAGTGGGACCCAGGCGGCACTCTAGGAGGTGTATTGCTCCACTTCTGTGCCCTGTGTTTGTGGCTGTGCTGTCAGCTCCCACTGCAATTATCTTGTCTGCAATACCCATTTCTTCAATCGCATTTTGAAGTCCATCCGCAATGACAGTGCCAGTTCCTCGTTCCAGTGTCCGACCAGCACATAGTGGTCCTCAACTTTCTTTTTGCTGTACCATTTGTTCCCCTTTTTCTCTTTGACAAGTGTCATGTCTTTCCGCCCATCAAAAAATAAAGCAGTGACTTCCACATCGTGGTAAGTTACTGCTTCCTTCAGATCCCTCCGTACCTTCTGCCGTGCTCTCCATACTTTGTGGTGGTCAATTACGTTTATCTGATCATCAGAACTAATGATGCCATAGTCAACCAATGTTACAGTGCTGATAGCTGCAGCAGCCCTGTTCGATACACCATACCGGTCAGCTTCCAAAGCAACAGTGGGAATCGGTGTGATGTTCCTGTCTTCCTGGGCACTATCACCCATCCACTCATCAACAACACTTTCACCACTGGAGTCTGCTTCTGCTTGAGCTGATTCGACCACATCTGTAGAGGATGCTACCTCTTGCCGTTCCGTTTTTCTTCTATTGTCTTCTTCTTGTCTTTCTTGCATCCGATCCTCTCTTGACTTCCTTATCTCCATCATCTGAGTCACATTCGTATCCACCCGACTGATCTGCATGATCCGCGTGGTTCTCTGGTCGATCAGAAAGGCATGCTCTCGTCGTGGAACTTTCATTTCTTTTTCACAGTGGCATGCAGACAGATCATCGCATTGGCAGACAGCTATGTCAAACAATTGATTCAGGTTTTCCTCGAACTTCTTGGTTTTTGTGGCCTGCTTGCCTTGCTTCGATGCTTGTGAGCCTTTTTCCATCAATCGGGGCAGCTTGGTCTTCACATTCTTGATTGGCTGTGATGGAATGTTAGCACGATTCCAAAGGTCAATGAGTGTTTGGCATACCTCCGGAAGAATCTCCCTGTTGCTGGTGTACTTGTTCTCCTTCAAGAAGAGGAAATGCCTTGCAACTTGTATACGGGTTGGAAGTTCAGACAGAGGAAGCTCTGATAGTGGAGAACCAAAGACAATGTCGCTGGCAGATCCCCGTGTTCTTTGCGTACTCATTGTACCAGCAAAACTCAACAAGTATCACACAGGAACACTGAAACAAAAACACAAACGTATAAATAAAAAATATATATATTATATATATATATATATATATAATAATATATATATATATTATATATATATATATATATAATATATATATATATATATATATATAAGGTTTGGTTTATTGGTAAACAATAAGTTTACCAATATATATATATATATATAATATATATATATATATATATATATATATATAGTTTTTATACACACACGTCACCTCAGACACAAAGATATGTAAGGAAATATTGAACGAAAGTGACATAAGAAAATTACAAAACGACAATGAAACATTATTCCAGTGGGCAGAAGACAACAATATGAAGTTCAACGAAGAAAATTCCAACTTGTAAGCTATGGTAATAAAAAGGAGCTACAGAAAAAAGGGTACAAAACTCTGCAAGCCAAACAGATAACACCAAATCCACAAGTCAGGGATCTTGGCGTAATAATGTCGTCGGATGCAGAATTCAGAGAGCACTATAACATCAAAATTACAACGACTAGAAAAATAATGGGTATCATCTGGAGGAGCTTCCGCAGCACATCATGCTCAAATTATGGAAAAGTCTAGTCCTGCCAATAATTGGGTATTGCTCAGTCCTCACAAACCCAGACAGAAAACGAGACATTGCGAACATGGAAGCTATGCAAAGGACTTTTACATCTAAGCTAGAGGAAACGGAAAGTGAAGACTACTGGTCTCGACTACATTCCCTGGAACTCTACTCTCTCGAAAGAAGGCGCGAGCGGTACACGATAATATACATATGGAAAATACTTGAGGGATATGGAAAACTGATACGTGTGGATAGTTGGGAGGTAACGAAAATGGTCCACTGAGTAGGTAGGTAGTTAATCTAACAATTATTAAACTCCTTTTATGTCAATAACTGAGTGGATGAAACCAATTGGTTGCTCACCAGAGTTATTCTCCACATTAGTATTTATATACTGTGTGATAGAGCGTGCTCAGTAATAGACATTACCGATCAACCAACCGAAAAAAACCAAGGGGACGCTGGTGGAAAAAGGCGCGGGAAGAACGGAATGAAGGAACGGGTGAACAAGACGGAACGGGGGGAAGGAAGAGGCTAAACAACGGAAAAAGATCCCCAGCAGCAAGTACGCTCTCAAAAATTGAGCAAGGAGAAGAGGGACTCTCTAATAACACTCAGTAAGTGATCAGTTGTGTTTTTGAACCCAGTTTGGGGACATAATATAAGCTGGGTCAGTAAAATTAGGCCTACATTGTGGTCTAAGACCTAACATCAACTCATAGCTTAACAAAATTTGGTGAGGAATCCTACTGTGGACCTCAATTTACTCTGCCCGCTCTGGACCATTTCTGGAATCTCTAGGCTGACCCTTACAAGGCTAGGCTTAATCTACTCTATAGTTAGACTGGAGATATTAGGGGTGGGTTAATTGGGGACCAATTCATACAGAGCATTTTTCACATTGGTGGCCCGTGCGGGGAATTTACATACTTTAGGCTTAACCTTACTTAACAAATATTGCAGAATTAGGATAAATGGT
Organism: Bathynomus jamesi; assembly: GCA_023014485.1. Classification (NCBI taxonomy): domain Eukaryota; kingdom Metazoa; phylum Arthropoda; class Malacostraca; order Isopoda; family Cirolanidae; genus Bathynomus; species Bathynomus jamesi. The sequence continues at coordinate 318,124 of JAJOZX010005110.1, forward strand.
CTAGTTTAAACCTAACCTACATTTACATTTGAGGAGTCCCATTCTTTTGTAAGCTTAGAACTGAGTAGCACATAAATACTTGGGGGGATTTAACTAAATCTAAAACTTGACTGTTTTGTCTGATTACTCAATTTATTTGATCTCTCGTCTCTGATAATTTCTTCTTGCCCTGTATTTCATTACGATCCCCAGTTAAACAATTTTGATTTAAACATGGACAGTGAGGAATTGAAACAATTTAAAAAGAAAAAGAGGGGAAAGTTGGGTGCTGCTACTAAGGCCATCAACACTTTTAACAATATTACACAACCAGGCAAGGAAGATTTAGAGTATGTAATTCTTAAATTGGATAACTTAAGAAGGATGAAATTGAAATACTCTCATCAATGGCTAAGTTAATTGAACCTGAAATGGCTGATGAACAACTTATAGACCTTTACTCTGATAATGAGCATCAGGTAATCTCAATTGAACAGCACATAAGGAGATTACAGTCTCGTTTGACCGACTTAACACCAAATAAACCTATTTCTGATTTTAATCAAAGTAGAGCTAACCTTCAACAAAATTTAAGTGACAGCCCTAAATTCTTGTGACTCAGGATTTGGCATAAGTTACCCACTTTGCTAGTACCAACATTTGATGGGGACACGGTACATTTCCCATCTTTCATTGACAAATTTGGGAGTTCAATAGGTAATAAACCCTATATTCCAACTGTTGATAAGTTTAGCTAATTAACTAGTTTCCTTAAAGGTCCAGCCTATAACATGAAAGTCTATTTACCAGCTGTGGGTGATTCATATGAAGTAGCTATTGATCCCTTGAAACGTAATTACATTAATAAAGATGAGATTATATTTGAATTATCTCAACAAATTATTGATTTTGCACCCGTAAAAGATAACCATAGTGGTATGGAAAGATTTTATTCAAAATTAGAAGCTATTATGGGACAACTAGTTAGCAATGAGATAGATGTTAAAGCTTCATCTTGGCTTAAACAAGGCGCAGTTCTTAGGTGCTTTCCTTTAGGATAATTTTCTCCCGTCTTTTGAACTAAAACATCTTTAATCCTCAATCTTGAAAACATCAGAAAACACTTTCCAACTATCTTAACTAATTTCAAATTGAGAAATAGTTCAATACAAAATAAGACCCAGACTATGGATAAACCAAAGACTATCCCCAGAGACCAACTAGCTACAGCCAAACAGACAAAACTTGATGCTGTAGAATCAAATGTGACCAGCTGTAATACACGAACACCTACATTACAGAACTTTAATGTAACTGCTGCCTCAACTTACACACCACATTGTAAATTTTGTGCAAGTGATGAACACAGTAGTACTGGGTGTGGCAAATATTCAGACTTTAACTCAAAATCTAGAAGATGTGAACAGTTGAACCTATGTAAAAAGTGTACTGGCCAAGGACATTATAAGAAAGACTGTAAATCTAGGTTAAGATTCAATTGTAAGTTTTGTAAAAGTTCACGACATGTCTCATCAATGTGTGATTCACTGAAGTGTCCAAATAACAATACTCAAACTCAAAAGATACCTCCTCCAAACAAAGATAATCAAGAAAATGCCACTTTCATGGGACATTCTGTTTGTTCAAACAACGTAACAAAAAACACTGAGGTTCTTTTACCAACTATTACTTTGGACTTATCTCACTGGAGTGGTGCTACCCTCGCCATTCACTGTCTTATAGACTCTTGTTCTCAACAAACATTTGTTTCGCAAAATTTAGTTAATAAATTGGGTTTGACACCAAACCCGAATGAACAAGGACTCTATCCTCAATTGACCTGGCATTAATATCACATCCTTTGTTGTCTTATAGCTATTTTTGTTTGTTTTGTCCTACTTTTGGAATAATGACGTAACTCAAACTGGTTGTACCCAAACTAGAACAAACCATCAATCATTTGAGGAAACAGCACAATATAGCTGATAGATATATCACAAACAACACAGTAGCTAACATTGAAATGTTAATGCGGGCAGATTGAATAAGATGAATATAAAGGGGCATAGTGAAGATATGTAATGGTATAGCTTATCAGACACCATCAGGGATAGCCCCTTTGGGTGACCTATCCAGATACAACCTAGTATTTGTTAGTCATGAACTATTCTGGGTTAGGTCTATGTGCCTCAACTCAGTCCTACATAACACCTGTAAGAATAGCAACACTTTGAATCAAATGAAACGCTGGATGAGGCAATTCAAACTTTATGGTTGCTAGAATCTGTCGGTATACATGACACAAATCAAACTTCAGAAGATCAGTTAATGGTAGAAAGATTTGAAGACACCATTCAGTGCAAAGACGAACAATTTATTTTCCAAGGTAACTCAACAAAATAACTATTAACTTTATATAAATGTCCTTTTATCTGCTTTGAGATTTCATTACTTTAAGAGATAAAGCTCAAACAAGATAATAGAATTCAAATGTACAGTGATGTCTTCAAAGAACAGCTACAGAAAAGGGTTATTTGTTACTTCTTCAATGAAGCCTTTAAGAAAAATGGTTGTCATTATTTAACCCACAGGGGGGTTTATCAACAAGATGCCCCAACAACAAAACTCAGAGTAGTATATAACTGTAGCCTCAAAGACAGTGATAAACACAGTTTCAATGATTGCCTGATTGAGGGTCCTAATCTCATTTCTGACCTTATGAAGATCTTATTTTCAAAAATGCCTTTGAAATGTCACTTTGTAAGGCATATTTATCTAACCTGAACCTGAGTAAATCTTAAAAGCAAACACTAAAAGACAAATATTATCAGAGGCTTCAAAATTTTTTTACCCCATGGGTCTATTCCTGCCTTCAACAATAAAATCAAAGATTCTCCTCCAAGAAGTTTGGAGGACAAATGTTGGGTGGGATGAGCCAATAACAACTGAAGATCAAAAATCTTGGAAGAAGTTAGCTGCTGATTTAACAAAAGTGCAGAACATTAAAATACAAAGGTGCTGTGGGTTTAGGGATAAACCCCAGAGACTTCATGTGTTTGCTGATGCAAGCACACAGGCTTATGGGTGCTGTGCGTACCTTGTAAGTCCTACAGAAAGTCATCTAATTTATGCAAAAGGGAAAGTTGCACCTCTCAAACCTACCCGAACCATACCTCAGTTGGAACTATTGGCTGCTGCGTTAGCCATTAAAACCACATCATGGTAAGCATCCTTAAGCAATGAAATGAACATAACTGATATCCACATCTGGCTCAACAGTCAGCTTTGTCTTGCCTGGATACAGAATGATAGCATTAATAGTAATGAAAGCCTACAAGTCAACTTTCATTATGTTCCAACTAAACAAAATCCAGCAGAATTTCCGACTAGAGGTTTATCCTACAAGTTGTTGCAGTCAAACAAAACTTGTTCCACAGGCCATTGGTCTGTATTACAGAGCCACTTAGGTCCCACGAACCAAGTTAATTAGTGATTAAATTTAACCTTTTCGAATGAAAAGGTTGAACCAATGTCAAGTTATGAACATTATTCTGATTTCAGCAAACTTGTCAGAGTCACAGCCTACTGTTTGAGGTTTGCTCACAACTGACTAACTACAATTAACAAACAACTAAATAAGAACAATCACAATTATACAGAAGTTGCAACCAAGTACTGGATAGGGCATGCACAACAAAAAGAGTACAATAAAGAGTTAGAATTCTTGACTAATGGGAAACAAATAAAAGAGCCTGTACCGTCAGTAGTTGTGGATCTAAACTTGTTCAGAGATGAGGAAGGTCTTCTAAGGTGTAAAGGGAGATTAGACAAGTCAAAACTGTCTTACAAAAGCAAACATCCAATCCTTTTACCTAGATTTAGCTATCTGACAATATTAATTATCAGACAAACACACAATGATGTACATCATATGGGGGTACCACAGACACTAACTGCATTAAGAAAAACTTATTGGATACCCAAGGGAAGGATCACTGTTAAAACAGTTCTGAATGAGCATGTCACATGTAGGCGTATTCATGCTAGGCCTTATAGGAAACCAAATCCTCCTGCTTTGCCAGAGGAGAGAGTTACTCTCAACAGACCCTTTGAGACTGTAGGCATTGACGATACATACAGGAGCATTGACTGTAAGGGTGGTTGACTGTACATTTTTTGTTCACTTTGTACTGTTTGCATGTGCTGCCTCACGAGCTGTTTATCTGGATGTTGTAGAGTACCTTACAGCAGAATCTTTTGTTGCTGTCTTTAAGAGATTCTGTGCACGGCATTCAGTACCCAAGACAGTTTGGACTGACAATGCTACATGTTTCAAGGCTGGCGAAGAGGTCATTAACGACTTGTTAAGTATATTCCAGTTGCCTCTCCTAGGTATAGTTCTATCTGGGAGAGGAATATACAAACAGTAAAGAATTGCTTGAAGAAAACAATTGGTAAAAAACAGATACATTTGTTTGAGTTGCTCACTCTCCTGGCTGAGATTGAGAACATCATCAACAATAGACCACTCACTTATGTGAGTGACAACATTAATGACCCGGAACCATTAACTCCAAATCATTTGATTCGGGGAGAACAAGTTAGTCCCCTGCCGGACTACAATATAGACTCTTCAGAAGACCCAAACTGGACGCAACAACATGATGAACCAGACTAAGTTACAACACTTAACTAGAGTTAAAGCTCATTTCATTACAGTGGAAAACTGGGTACGTGACGGGTCTAAGGGAGAGACATAAACAAATGACTAAGAAGGATTGGTCTGACACAATTAAGGTAGGGGACCTTGTTCTCATACATGACAGTACTCCAAGACAATACTGGCCTCTGGCTAGAGTTTTAGAACTCAGACCAGGGGCAGAGGGTAACAAGAGTGGTCAAATTAAGGACTTCAACGGGTGACACAACAAGAGACATTTCTCTTTTGTACCTCCTAGAGTCTGGACCCAAAACAATGGACTTTGAAGAGCCCTCTCCACCGACAGTAACAACTGGAGACACTGAACTTCCAGTAACTATCCCCTTGATAGTTACAACAAAAAATAGATGCTGGGGAATTGTAATTTTATCTTCTAACTTTCACTTTTCCTTTTCTTATGGTAAAGACCATAGACAGTTTCATCCTATGGATGTATATTTTCTCTTCTAATTAAATGCTACATTTTCTCCATGAGAAGGTGAGGATAGTCACTGTTAATCAGATTAACAGACATTTACAGTCAAATAGTTAGCTAGTCTACACTCAGACATAAAAATTGGTGACAATGACACCAAGATTTTTATCTCCCGAGGCCCCCAGTATATGGAAAACTGATACGTGTGGGTAGTTGGGAGGTAACGAAAATGGTCCACTGAGTAGGTGGGTAGTTAATCTAACAATTATTAAACTCCTTTTATGTCAATAACTGGGTGGATGAAACCAATTGGTTGCTCACCAGAGTTATTCTCCACATTAGTATTTATATACTGTGTGATAGAGCGTGCTCAGTAATAGACATACATTACCGATCAACCAACCGAAAAAAACCAAGGGGACGCTGGTGGAAAAAGGTGCGGGAAGAACGGAATGAAGGAACGGGTGAACAAGACGGGGGGAAGGAAGAGGCTAAACAACGGAAAAAGATCCCCAGCAGCAAGTACGCTCTCAAAAATTGAGCAAGGAGAAGAGGGACTCTCTAATAACACTCAGTAAGTGATCAGTTGTGTTTTTGAACCCAGTTTGGGGACATAATATAAGCTGGGTCAGTAAAATTAGGCCTACATTGTGGTCTAAGACCTAGCATCAACTCATAGCTTAAGAAAGGCGAAGGTAAATTACCCTAACATAATTTGGTGAGGAATCCTACTGTGGACCTCAATTTACTCTGCCCGCTCTGGACCATTTCTGGAATCTCTAGGCTGACCCTTACAAGGCTAGGCTTAATCTACTCTATAGTTAGACTGGAGATATTAGGGGTGGGTTAATTGGGGACCAATTCATACAGAGCATTTTTCACACGGGATCTGTCCTTAACCCTAGAAATGAAATAGAAACAAATTGGAATGAGAGAAGAGACAGATTTGTGCGATCCCAGATGCGGTGGGGCAAGGGTCTATGAAAACGAGAATGAAAAATACCATCAGAATACGAGGCCCAAAGCTTTTCAATGTCCTACCAAAAGAAGTGAGGAATCTCCAGCACACCAGCCTGAATAACTTCAAGAACCAGCTGAACAGATTCCTGTGCAAAGTCCCTGAACAGCCATAAGTGGCTGGCTACGAGGACAGTAAGAGATCAGAGAGCAATTCCCTCCTTCACCAAATCCTGCAAATGAGACGGGTTACTGCAGAGGGATCGACTGCAGGTCGATCCTGAACTGTCGTTCAAACTCACCTAAAGTATATATATATAATATATATATATACAGGGTGGGCGGAAAGTAGCTCCCTATTTTGGATTGGTAAAAAAATACGTATATTATCCATTTATTTCAGAAGAAATAATATGAAAAGGTAGGCATACATGGTAGGTTTTCTCTAAAATTCAATGTGGGCTCCAACTCTTTCCACCAGCTTCTGGAGCCGCCCAGGAATGGCGTCCACTGACTTTAGCAGGAACTCCGGCGGGATGGAGGACATGACTTCCCGAATTCGGTCCTCCAGTTCTTCCAATGTCCTCGGTTTGGTGCGGTAGACTTCTTCCTTTACCCACCCCCAAAGAAAGAAGTCGCACGGTTACCGCTGAAAAACGGCAGAATCGGTTCAGTGTAACGGTGTGGTGTGGTATGACCTCAGATCAGGTTGTGGGCCCGTTCCTTCTGCGCAACACCATAAATGCTGAGCGGTACCTTGCTATGTTGCGAAACGAGGTCTGGCCGGTTGTCAGCACATGGGAGAACATCGACGATCTGATATTTATGCAAGATGGCGCCCCTCCGCACTTCGCTCTTGTTGTCCGTGAGTGACTGGATGCCCACTTCCCTGGGCGTTGGATGGGTCGTCGTGGTCCACATCAATGGCCACCAGGAGCCCCGACTTGACACCGTGCGACTTCTTTCTTTGGGGGTGGGTAAAGGAAGAAGTCTACCGCACCAAACCGAGGACATTGGAAGAACTGGAGGACCGAATTCGGGAAGTCATGTCCTCCATCCCGGCGGAGTTCCTGCTAAAGTCAGTGGACGCCATTCCTGGGCGGCTCCAGAAGCTGGTGGAAAGAGTTGGAGCCCACATTGAATTTCAGAGAAAACCTACCATGTATGCCTACCTTTTCATATTATTTCTTCTGAAATAAATGGATAATATACGTATTTTTTTACCAATCCAAAATAGGGAGCTACTTTCCGCCCACCCTGTACTGTGTATATATTTTTTTTTTGTGTGTGTGTATATATAAACGTAAAGAACGACGCTTGTATAGGAGAATAGTCCGCGCAAGATGAGAGCGAGAGAACGAAACAAATGAAAAAATGAGGTAACCACCCGGGAATCGAACCCGGGATCTTCCGATTGCCGGTCAGATATGATAACCATTACACCACGGGCCTCACTCAATCAAATGCCGTAATTCCTCTACATACGCGCAGAAACCAATGCCCCAAGGGGGCACCCCACGCATGCCGTACATTATATACATTTAAACTGCAAACACGCAGTATAATTAACATAAAGAACGACGCTTGTATAGGAGAATATTCCGCGCAAGACCTGCGTGTTTGCAGTTTAAATGTATATATATATATATATATATATAATATATATATATATATATACAGTGTGTGTATATATATATATATATATATATATATACTGTATATACATGCCAGTACTATATTACATTTTGATACCTAGGATAGTAGGGAGGGACACTGTACTATTATTTAATTCTTTTAATTCTTGCCAAAAGTTTCTTGGATTCTTACTGGCAAGCTTCCTAACCAGAGCATCCGAGCTTAATTCATCCTCATGATTTTTTATATACCTTAATGCATACTTGAACCTGGCATTAGCCCTCTGTTTGGTTGTAATACAGGGTCTTGCCCTGGCTTCCCTTGTTCACACCACATTAAAAAAGCATCTCTGGGTGCATTATGAAGTTCAGTCGCATATTCGCTCCAGCCAGGCCTACATGTATAGTTTTTATCCTAAAGGTATTTAAGTCTAGGCTAGCATTATTGAGAGATGTATGAACAAATTGATTTCTGTCTTTAAATTCCAAAATATGTGTTTGAATTCTACAGTTTACATCCTGGCAAGCTAGAGTAACAGTATTTAATTACTTTTGCTAGCAAAAAATATTCAGTACACTAAACTACAATGAAAGATGATAATTGTTACAACACTAGCATGCAACATTTTTTAATATAGTGGATTACCATACAAATGAATTGACTACGGACACCCAGCTTGGGTAAGTACTGTAGATTTGACTTTGTTCATAAATATGCTTGTTACTTTCTCACTAAGCAATACGGTTGTAATGTTGTATAGTAAATATGACTCTGAAATGCCAAATAAAAAAATGGATTATTGATTTTTTTAATTTACAGTATGTTCTCTGTTAAAATTATCGTTATATGATTGGGTGCTGGATGTTCTAATAAGATATATTGTATGTATTTTACAAGGATACTTCAAATATAGTCAAAAGTTTAAGGGCTAGCAAGTACAGTGGTGGTCCTGGCATTTTTGGCGCCCTAGGTGAGATCATGCAAAGGTGTCCTTCTTCTGTCAACAGCACACTCCCCTCCCCTCGGTGCATAACCTCTGCCGCAACAAAACACACTGAACACATTGTCTTTAAAACACAAAGCACCTCTGTACTGAACGGACGCATTTCCTGAGCTCTCTGATATTGCTTCTATTTTGCATATTGCTAACAACTTTACTTTTGGTAAGTTTTGAATTTTATATACTTGCGTTTATATTTACATTGTTATAGTTTAGTAATTGAATATTAGTGGTTTTTAGCGATTTAGAAGATTTTATAGCGTGCCGGCTTAGTTTAACTTGTGACGGTTATAAACTAATTTTAACGCGCGATGCCGTCGCAGAAAGCGTCGTGTGTTAGGTGTGGGGTAAACCGGTGGTATTCGGAGTTTAAAGATTATGACGGCGGTCCTATGGCGTTACCGAGAGATCAGTTTGTTTCTTTTGCGAGTTAAGGGAGGAAATAGTTGAATAAAACGTAGTGTACGTGAGGTAACGGAAAGACTTGCAACGCTTGATGAGGCAGGGGTAGGGCTACGGTTGACGAAAGCCGAACCAATACTAACGTTGAAGACGTTCGTAATTTGAAGGGTGAGGTGCATAATCTAGTTTCTAGTTTAGGTAGCTTATCGGGAAGGTTGGATAGAGTTGAGGAAGGGGTTAAGGTTAGTCCGAGATTAGTAGATGGGGAGGGATTTAGAGAAGTTAAGGGTGGAGCTAGGCCGCGTACGTTAGGTGATAGGAATCCCCCCCTATCGAGGTTTCGAACCCTTTCGCCCATTTGGAAAGGGACGTGAATGAGGGGGAAACTATTTTAATTGGGGATTCTTTAGTGCGCCATATGGACGCAGAGTTCGTTGAACGGCATCCAACCAAGAGGAGGAGGGTCTGTCTCCCAGGGGCCAGGGTTGACAGAGTTCGAGACGAAGTGGATAGGATTGACGTTGCCTCCCGTCACTCGATGTTGGTGACGATGGTAGGGGGCAACGACTCGTATAGGCCCGATACGAGAGTGCCTGACCTTTTGGAGAGATATAGGGGGTTAATTAGGTCCCTAAAGGCGAGGTCAGATAGGTCTTTAGTTCTAGGTATTACCCCTAGGCACGGTTTGGGTCTTAGGATTACGTCTAAAACGATATTTTTAATGTAAATTAGAAGAGATTTGTGCTGAGGAAAATGTACCCTTCGTAAAGCTGTGGTCCGAATTCAGTGATCCTAGCCTTTTTATAAAAGATGGGGTGCATTTTAATGAAATAGGTAATGCTAGGCTAGGTAGGTTAATAGACGAAAACGTGCGAAAGCTGTATAGGTCGAAGCCTTCTTTAAACGTTGTGGGTCCGGGGAACGCGGGCCCGACGTGAAAAATATTTTAAACGCCGCCCGTGGTAAAAAATAACTTAAACGTCTTTTATTGTAACGCGCGTAGTATTAGAAATAAATTAAATGAATTTAAGGCGATAATTTATTCCGGCAACTACGATATAGTTGCTATCACTGAAACTTGGTTAAATTCCGTGACTCGGGACTTGTTGGGGGAACTTGATATACCGGGTTTTAAACTCTTTACTAATGATAGGTTACATAGGATTGGTCGCGGCGTTTTGCTGTACATTCGTAATTCCCTTAGGGCTATCGAGGTTAAGTTAGATTTTCCGGCAGCAATTAATGCGATATGTGTTGAAGTTAGGGCGCGTAGTATTAGTTTTAATTTTGTTGTTGTTTATAGACCTCCCGTTCAACCCCTCGATACAGATACTAGATTTTATTCACTTCTTGGTAACTTTAGGACAGTTAAAGTCTCCGACAATTATACTATTCCGATTGTCAATAATGTTAATTATGAGACTTTTACTGGTAATGAGGAGGGTTTGAGATTGATTGAGTTTATGGAAGATAACTTTTTACGACAGATGGTTACCGAACCAACGCGCGGTGATAATATTTTAGATTTGGTGATGACGAACGGCGAGAATATAGTCGAAGGTTTAGAAGTAGGCGAGAGTTTAGGATGTAGTGATCATCAAATTCTTAGGTTTAAGTTACTGATAGAAAACACTAAGGATAGTAACGTAATAGAAGTCCCTGATTTTCGTAGGGCTAATTTTGATAGTTTTGCGGATAGGATGAGAGTAGTGGACTGGGATAACTTATTTATGGGTAATGACACAAATTTGCATTGGGTGGCGTTTAAGAAAGTTTTAGGAATATTGAAAGGGAGTTTATTCCTCGTAGGCCCAAGCGCGCTAGAAATCATGGTAGGCCCAAGTGGTGGACTAGGGAAATAGGCGAGTTCATAAACGAGCGTAATAGAGCGTATAGACTTAATAAGCGCAATGGCACGGCAGCTAACTTTAATAGATATATCGAGCTTAGACGTCAGGTTAAAAGATCAGTTAGGAATGCTAAGCGTAATTTAGAGATACTTATAGCTGCGGATAGTAAACATAATCCAAAAAAGTTTTTTGAATACGTTAATAATCGTAAGCCGATAAAAGATAACATAGGCCCTCTAGTGGATGTTAATGGCGCTTTGGCTTCTGACGCTCAGGCGATGGCGGGTATTTTCAATAACTTTTTTGCGACAGTTTTTACCGTACGTAAATAATGTCCCCGACGTGGACGATATCGTTCCATTTAGTAGCGAGACTATTTTGGATGAAATAACTGTTTACGAGGGTGAGATTGCGCATTATATCGATAGGCTAAAAGTTAGCAAGGCTCCAGGCCCTGACGCTTTTTATCCCAGACATTTGAAAGATTTGAAAGACGTTATCGTAGGCCCCTTAACGAAGATTTTTAATCAGTCACTCGAAACGGGGATTATTCCTGAAGACTTCAAATTAGCTAACGTCACGCCTATTTTTAAAAAAGGCGACCGCGCAGTAGCTAGCAATTATAGGCCCATTAGCTTAACGTCAATTGTCGGTAAACTTTTGGAATCCGTAGTTAGGGATCGTATCATCGATCACTTAGAAAGTAGAGATTTGATTAATAGTAGTCAGCATGGGTTTCGACGCCATAGGTCTTGTTTAACTAATTTGTTAGAATTTTATAACGAAATAGTGCGCGAATACGATAGGCATAGAGCGGCTGACGTTATTTAGTTTTTAAAAAGGCGTTCGATACAGTTCCGCATAGGAGATTAATTGCGAAGGTCAAAGCGCACGGTATACGCGGTCAGGTAGCTAACTGGTTAGAAGAATGGCTTCGTGCTAGGAGGCAGAGGGTCGTAGTTAATGGTAGTGAATCGGGGTGGTTGGATGTAGGTAGCGGTGTCCCACAGGGTTCAGTGTTAGGCCCATTGCTATTCGTAATTTACATTAACGACATAGATGTAGGATTGACTAGTAACGTGTCAAAATTCGCGGACGATACTAAAATAGGCGGTAAGGTTGTTAACGAGGACGATAGAAATAGGCTCCAAGACGATGTAAATAGGATTATGGAGTGGACGGATAAGTGGCAGATGCAATTTAACGTAGACAAATGTAAAGTTTTGCATATAGGTTCTCGTAACAATAATTACACGTACACGATGGATGATAGGAGTTAGCGAGCGTTGACGAGGAAGTAGATTTAGGCGTACGCGTATCTAAGGATTTAAAGGTTAGGAACCAGTGCCTGGAGTCTTGCGCAAAAGCTAATAGGATGTTAGGCTTCATAGCGCGTAATTTCGAATTTAAATCGAAGGATATTATATTGCCCCTTTACAAGTCCCTAGTCAGGCCTCATTTAGAATATGCCGTTCAGTTTTGGTGCCCGTACTTGCGTGAGGATATTGATAGGTTAGAAAGGGTTCAGCGTCGTGCCACGAAACTGATTCCGTCATTGCGCAACAAGCCTTATGAAGATAGGATTAAAGAGTTAGACCTGTATTCACTCGAAACTAGGAGATTAAGGGGGGAGCTTATTGAAGTTTTCAAAATCGTTAATAACATCGATAACGTAAATTTTGACAAATTGTTCACTTTCGATAATAATACTCGTAATAACGGATTTAAGTTGCGTGGCAGACGTTTCATCACTAATATCGCTAAAAACTTCTTTACGTTTAAAGTAACTGATAAATGGAATAATCTTCCCGCGTCAGTCGTGAACTCTACCAGCGTTAATATGTTTAAGAACCGTTTAGATATTTTTTAAAAAATTAATATTTTATAATAATAAAACAATCCCCCTTCTCCCTCTCAGCCTCCCCTTTTCCTCTCAGCCTCCCCTTTTCCCTCTCAGCCTCCCCCTTTTCCCTCTCAGCCTCCCCTTTTCCTCTCCTCGTTAAAATTATTAACGTTGTTTAATAATAAAACAATTAGCAACAGGAGCTCTAGAGGTGGTGATCGAGGATGAGTCTGTTGACAATAATGCCAGTGTGTGATGCCAGTCTAATTTAGACTAACACGATCGTAGATGTAGCTCGTAGCGTAAACTAACCCACTTTTTGTTTTACTTTACCTACTTTTTTTTTTCTTATCCTCTCCTTACTTGCATGTCTGTAGTTTGCATGGTATGATAGTGAGTTAAGACTGTGTTCGCATGGTTTGTAAGCGTTCTTATTTTACTTTTCATCTTTCACCCCTTTCCTATTTTCTCCGACTATTTTTCTGACTTGTCGGCAGTGGCCGGCAGATGATGATGGGGAATCTTTTTTCTCTTTTTCTGAATGAAAGTTAACCCATGAGTGATAGGTGTTGCTACTTAATTAACCCCTTATTCTCTTCTCTTAACCCCCTACTCTTTCCTTTCTCTCGGGCTAACCTTAGAGTGGATCTTAGGGTCTTTGCTAGCCTTAGCTTCTGTAGATTCATTTATTGTTCTTAGCTTCAAGTAAGAACAAGTTGTCTTGAAACAAAAACTAAAAAGAAATCTTGTATAAATAATAATTGAACACTCAATAAAGATTCCCAAATATATTGCAAACAAAATAAATATTCCAATGTATATTGTACACAAAATAGATAAATAAAAAACTAATAAATCACACAATGTAGCTTAATAAAGGAATAAGATTGTCAGCTAGCAAATAACTGAATTTTAAATTTGGTTTGGAAGTTTTAGGTCTAGTTGTTTTCCTATTAAAACCTGATCCTCCTGGTCTTCCTTGATGCAAATTCATCAATGATGTCATCATAGGAGATCTGCTCAGAAACCGCATGGTTAATGTTGATGACAACAAGACCACTGAGGCGGTCTTGCATCATGGTGGATCTCAGGTAAGTCTTGATGAGCTTGAGCTTGGAAAAGCTCCTCTCCGCTCCAGCCACTGTCATTGGAAGGGTGACAGCAACCCTGAGGGCGACCCAGAGGTTGGAATCTACAGAGCTACAGAAGCTAAGGCTAACAAAGCCCCTAAGGTCCACTCTAAGGTTAGCCCGAGAGAAAGGAAAGAGGAGGGGATTAAAAGAGGAGAATAAGGGGTTAAGTAAGTAGCAAAACCTATCATTCGTGGGTTAACATTCATTCAGAAAAAGAGAAAGAAAGACTCCCCATCATCATCCGCCGGCCACTAACGACAAGTCGGAAAAATAGTCGAAGAGAATAGGAGGGCTGAAAGATGAAAAGAAGTAAAATAAGAACGCTTACAAACCATACAAACACAGTCTTAACTCATACCATGCAAACTACAGACATGCAAGTAAAGAGAGTTACAGACATGCAAGTAAGGCGAGGATAAGGAAAAAAAAAAAAAAGTAGGTAGAGTATAACAAAAAGTGGGTTAGTTTACGCTACGAGCTACATCTACGTTCGTGTTAGTCTAATTTTTTTTTAATAATTTTATTGCTGGCATCATACGCTGGCATGTCACAAGCTGGCATTAACCGTCAACAGACTCATCCTCGACCACCACCCGAAGAGCTCCTGTTGCTAATTGTTTTTTATTTTAACCCTTTCGCTCACGAATTATGACATAGGGCAAAAAACAAATTTGCCTTTATGTGTGGTTATACAAGAATCAATATGGTTTAATTTTAAGCTACACAATTGTCTACCCAGTGAGTGAAAGCATTTTAAAAATATTAACGTTGTTTAACCCTATCTAAACGGTTCTTAAACATATTGACGCTGGTAGAGTTAACGACTGACGCGGTAAGATTATTCCATTTATCAATTACTTTAAACGTAAAGAAGTTTTTAGTGTTATTAATAATGAAACGTCTGCCACGCAACTTAAATCCGTTATTACGAGTATTGCTATTATCGAAAGTGAACAGTTTGTCAAAATTTACGTTATCGATTTTATTAACGATTTTGAAAACTTCAATAAGCTCCCCCTTAATCTCTTAGTTTCAAGTGAATGCAAGTCTAACTCTTTAATCCTATCTTTACAAGGCTTATTGCGCAATGACGGAATTAGTTTCGTGGCACGACGCTGAACCCTTTCTAACCATCAATATCCTCACGCAAATACGGGCACCAAAACTGAACGGCATATTCTATCATAAATGAGGCCTGACTAGGGACTTGTAAAGGGGCAATATAATATTCTTAGATTTAAATTCGAAATTACGCGCTATGAAGCCTAACATCCTATTAGCTTTTGCGCAAGACTCCAGGCACTGGTTCCTAACTTTTAAATCCTTAGATACGCCTAAATCTACTTCCTCGTCAACGCTTGCTAACTCTCTATCATCCATCGTGTACGTGTAATTAATGTTACGAGAACCTATATGCAAAACTTTACATTTGTCTACGTTAAATTGCATCTGCCACTTATCCGTCCACTCCATAATCCGATTTACATCGTCTTGGAACCTATTTCTATCGTCCTCGTTAACAACCTTACCGCCTATTTTAGTATCGTCTGCGAATTTTGACACGTTACTAGTCAATCCTACATCTATGTCGTTAATATAGATTACGAATAGCAATGGACCTAACACTGAACCCTGTGGGATACCACTACCTACATCCAACCACCCCGACAACTACCTACATCCAACCACCCCGAAAGTACCTACATCCAACCACCCTCCGTGAGCTGCTTTTCATGGATAAACGTCAGCAGCTGAAGTGCTGTCATGCTCGTAGAAGGCAGTTCAGGCAAATTCTTTAATTCTTGTGCCAACTCCCTACCATCTAGATCAGAATGTCCTCGACAGCTTAAAGTGTTGCTGAGGGTTTCTGATTGTTCTGTCATCTCCTCATTTGACAAGTTTTGGAAGTTTGAGAGCACTCCAAACTTGTCTCTCATTTCTCCCAAGGTCTGCAATCTTTCCTGAAGTGATGAGATAGCGGCATCCACACCACATTGGAAAAGGTCACCTCCAAATTTTTAAGTGCGTCATTGATGGGCTCATCAGGGGACTCATAGAAGAAGTGCCGCTTTGTGAACCTCAGCCTCTTTTGCTGGAGAACAGCCTCCACATTCATGTCTTCGCACATGTCCATGGCTGAGGTTTGTACAGCCACAAAGCCTGTTGTTCTGTAAGTGCTAAAAGTTGTTTCAGTCTTCCTTAGCACATTGACAGCCACATCCAACTGCATTGAGGGAGACTGGATTAGTTTGCTGACTTGCTGTATGTGGCTTAGGATGTCATACCACACCACAGTGCAGATTGGAAACCGGTATGACCCTATCTCCTCTGCCAAAGACTGGGCCACAATCTTTACCATAGGGTCAGTGGTTTGACCCCTCGCCTCAATGAGTGCCTTTCTCACTGATGCTGCTAGGTACTTTGCCACCACCAATAAGGTACCAGTATTTTCATCCATCGTCTCTCCTAGGAAAGATGAAGTTAGGTGTTACCTGGTATGGTCCTCGCCTAACAAATTTTGTCCTCATCTTATCATTCAGAACAGAAGGCCATTCAGCAGGATTAATTGGTTCTGCATCTGTCTGGATGGGCGGAATCGATGTGCCTTGATCAGCAGGTTCAGCACAGGAGGATCCTTCAGGTGCATCTGAAAGGATATAGAGTAGATGAGAATCAATTTATTTACAGTATGCTTATCATGGGCTAAGCATAATCATTCTCATGTTCATGATTAGTACAACTTCACCTAGATTTGTGTCCTTGGTTTTTAGTATCAACTATTATATCATTTGAAATATAAACACGTCCTTTGTAACTCTGTTATGCTTTTTCCCCAATTCATTTATTTACATTATGCTTATGATAGGTTAAACATGATTCATATGATGAGTGTGTCATTTTGTACAAGCTAACCAACTTAGCCCTCCTTGTTATCAGACAAGAGGACATATAGTAATTTAATACCGGTAATATGATACTAATATCTATGCTACCGTCTTGTACATACCTAAAGAAAGTGGCAGGGTAGAGAGGTTGGTTGATGTGCCTTCATCTGAGGAAACTGGCGCAGCAGAAGTAGAGGTGGAAGTCCCCTTCAACATGATGCTCGGTCAGACACGACTCACTGTAAACTAGAACACATACAAATTGTAGTGAAGAAAATTCCGTCGCTAGCTACACTCTAATTTACTCTGCTTGATTTTAATAATTATAAACAGTTTTAACTTGTACCTATTTCATTGCTTGTTTATTTTAATGAAATAACTTTTAATTTAGTTTTATAAATTGATTTTACCAAGCAAAATCGATACCTATCACCAAGGATAAATATCTATCTCCAACCGGGATTGGTGAGACCGTGAGTTGGTAAATTTCTCGAGCTCTGGACTGGAGCCTGTTTGAGAAAAAAAAAAAACGGGCGTGCTATGTCGCCCCCGCGAACAATTGGCGCCCTAGGCGGCCGCCTATATCGCCTATGCCAAGGACCGCCACTGGTGTGGTTCACCCCGGATTGTTGCGCACAGAATTTGCAGAGAATGCAACTTTCAGGTCTGATTAAATAATCGGAAGCGACCGTGTAGTGAAAGATCTTTGTTGCAATTATTACTGAAAATACGTGTTCAATTACTTTAGTGGCATTGCTCCATGAAAGACTGTGCGATATTTTTAACCAACAATCCAAGATGTTCTAATTGAACTATACAATATGTGTGAGGGATATAAAGTGAAAGTATATAAACAACTCGTTTCATCAGAATCTGCGAATAGAGTTAGGGCCACAATGGTGGAATAACTGTTTCGATACAAAAGTTGATTAAATGTATAGTGATACGAGGTTAAATACCAGAATATGCCCTATAAAACTCACTAGTCGTTTTCTATTAATTGGATATATTAAGAAAGTTGTTTTTTTCGGCACAAACCTACTTATCCATTTTCATTTTCATATATATGTAAGTTTATTGGCAGACCATTATCCATATGACAAATATTAATAATACAATGACAAATCACATACTAAGGATATAAATATATACAATTAATAAGAAATAATACAATAATGTCGAAGTTGAGTGAAGCTACAATCAGACGTTTTCATACCATAAATTCCATAGCTTAGAAGACGTACGGTAGGATTGTTAATAGCTTGAATAATCGGGGTGGTTGATTCTTTGCAATACACTGTAGTCTTGTTACCTCAGGGAAACTCATTGTGGGTAGCAAGCATTTGCGGAACTGCGCATCTCGGAGTAATTTATGCAGGAGTCTAAAAGAGTTTCTTTAGCTTCACTTGTACAGAACCGGAGGTTTCTTAAAGTCATATTCGCTTTAACACAAAGGCTTCGAGATTTTCTTATATCTGAGTCATCAGTCAAGGAGTTGGTTTGACCCCACTACTTAAATTCTTGTACTTCCTCATCGTATATTATGTTATTATAAATTTAATATGTACATGGGGACTTCCCTGTCTTCTAGTTTTGTAAATAAAATATTGTGGTTCATTCTATCATATGCCTTACTTATATCTAGGAAGCAGCTATAAATAGTTGAATTACTGTCTGTGTATTTATCATAAATATAATTTCCTTAAGTACATAGATACACAGATCAGTTGAGAAAGACCTTTTAAAACCAAGCTCATTTAGCTCATAAGTAATCATCTAAGCGGTGTAGTAACAAGAGTTTCTCTAGTAGTTTCGAGAAGCAAGAGGTGTTAGCAATAGCCCTGTAATTATTGCTGGATAGAATACCCCCATACTTATATATATATATATATATATATATATATATATATATATATATATTAGGGAAACACCGGATAGTAATTTTGCAGGATTGCCGGATACCGGATATCCGGCCTTATTAGCTATAGCTGTTTTTTCCTTTAAAAAATTGTAAACTCATTCAGGGGTCAAAAATTTGCAAGCATGCAAGCCAATGCTATGCAAATAAGTGTCTAATATCAAGTTAATTGTGTCAAATTCGAGAATTTTAAGCAAATATTTTTGCTGGTTTAATTTTTAATTCATATTTAAATGAACCACCAGTTCCATCTCGCAAAGACCCAAATGTTTCAGAAACTCAATTGTCTATAACTTCAGCTAAAGAGACATCCGTGAAAAAACAAGAAACCCGCTCTGGAAGAGCTGCACGTTTTCAGCCACGTCCAGATTTTTATTACTTTTAATTATGTTTAATATTGTATATCGCTCCGCTCCTGGCGGAGATGTATCTGTGGTGTTGCAGATGTTGCAACGTTGCAGCATGTGTTTACAAGTGCAGCAGGTGCAGGTGATTTATGGCTTTTGCTAAATAATGCAACGTTGCACGTGTTTAGAATTCACTCGACTTGACTTTTTGCTGTTGTTGTTTGTGTGTATAAGCTTTTTGTCATGTGCTATTTTTCTGTGTGTAGTGTGTTAATAAACGTAATAAGATTTTCTTTAACGGCGCACTACATTATCAATGTTACAATGCTTCAGAGTTACAACACTGTTGTGTATATTCATTATTTTCATATCTTAATTATATCCACATTCAAATAAATGTCTACATTTGAAAATGTGTCAATTCAATCTATTATAATTATAGTAATATTAAAATATTTTTCTAAATTATACATATATTAATTAACCTAACTAAACTTACCTAATTGAACTAACATGTCACTAAAACATATTTTTAATATAATATCGTATAAAAACTGAAAAATACTGTAATATGTGGAAGTGTCTGTATATATTTTATGTCTGTAGATAATTATGTAAATGAAAGACAATGTTGTCACTTTGAACTGTTGTAACTCTGGACATTTTTCTAAATATCATCATTCTTGTAATTAAAATGTTTAAATATCATAATAGTTGTAGTTGTAATCATGTCAAAAAATTTGTGATATCACTTTGCTTGTCAATTTTTTTCATTCTTTACCCTTGATTTCATTATTTCTCTTTACAGATTGTAGAACATAGGCATTATTTTGTGATTTTTGTCTAATTTGGAATAATGGCTCAAGCAAGATCTATTATTTGGAAATATTTTAGAGTATATACTGAACAAAATAAAGCCGAATGCACGATTTTTTATGTGAAATCTTCATCAAGGCTAATAAATCGGAGGAAAACCCCAAAATCATACTCAACTAAACCTATGTGGAATCATCTAAAAAGCAAACATCCACATCATTACAAAAATGCACAAGCTGGTGAAGAGGACACAGGACTGAATTTATCAAAGGAAACAAGTAAACCAGTCGCTGCTCAACCAACTCTTGAGGCAACCATGGAAAGAACCAAGATGTGGAATTTGACAGACCCTCGAGCCGAAGCCATCACCAACAAGATTGGTAAGTAGAGTAATTAGTATTCCATTTTTGCCCAAGTAATTAATAATTGCCCAAGAAAAACAAGTAATTAGTAATTTTTTAATTAATTTTTATATAAAGAATTGTAACCGTAATTATAATTTTTATAAATTTCTTTAAAAAATATTTTTATTAAAAATTATTTTTATCAAGTATAAATAGATGTACTGTAGAAAACTTTTGATGTGTTGACGTAAATTTCTCAATTATTCTAATTTCAGTTCAAATGATGGCTTTGGATGCTGAACCCTTCGCTTTGGTGGAAAGAGAGGGATTTCGTGATCTCTTAACTACAATTGCTCCAAAATACCCACTCCCAAGCAGGAAATATTTCACTGAAACGGCCTTGCCCGAGTTGTATGGAAAAGTGAGAGAATCCGTACAACAAAAGGTGTCACAGGCCACAGTCTTGTCATTTATGACTGATATCTGGACCAGTACAACCAACAATCAGTCTTTCATCAGCTTGACAGTTCATGTCTTGAACTCGGACAATATGAAAAGCAACATTTATGTGTTAAGCTGCAAACATTTTCCTAAGTCGCACACAGGATTTAACATAGCAGACATGTTGAACGGCTCATTGGATGAATGGAAAATAAAACCGGAGCAGGTCCATCTCATCCTTAGAGACAATGCTACCATCACCAGTGGGACAGGTAAGTTAAAAGTTTAACTTTAAATATTTATGTACACTTTGTCTTAACTTAAAACAAAGTGTATATAAACATTTATTACTAGATAAACAATATTTGTTTAGTATTCCTAAAAGGTATCCTATATTCAAATACCTGCATAATTTAGAATTAAAATTTCATTTAGTTATACCACTTATTGTTACCTAATTTAAATAGTGTTTAATGTTTATTCTTTGTACACACTTGAAAATAAATGTTAAGTAATGACATAAAATACAGGTAAAAAATATTTTCATTTTCTTACAGGCCTGACAAGTGCAGAAGGAGTGAGCTGCTTCATACACACTCTTCAGCTTGTAATTAATGACTCCATCTTCTCTCAACGAGCAATAGCAGACGTATTGGCTAAAGGACGAAAAATCGTTTCTCACTTCAATCACTCCTCTTTATCCTGCACCAAACTAAAAGAAATTCAAGAAAACCTAAAGCTACCACCACACAAACTAATCCAGGATGTGCCAACAAGGTGGAATTCAACCTACTACATATTGGAACGACTGCATGGACAGAGACAGGCTGTGACAGCATATGCTGCTGAGCATGACATTCCAACCATGGCAGCTTACGAGTGGGCTCTAGTAGAAAATGTTATCAGAGTTTTGCAACCATTTGAAGAAATCACAAAACAGGCTAGTGCCGATAATGAAACAATCTCTTATGTAATTCCAGCAATAATGACGCTTCATTCCTATCTTTCAAAGAGGCAAAAAGACGCCGGAATACAAACACTGAAAGATGAGCTGAAGAAGTCTGTAGAAATTCGCTTTCTAAATGAAGGATCCACCGCCAGCAGTGACAAACAAAACAACATAATGAATAGAAAATGTTTTGTTTTGGTTAACTTTCGAGACCCAAGATTCAAAACAAAATTTCTAAGAGATAACGCAAAAGCAAAACAATGGGTCGTAGAAGAAATGCTTTCCAATGAAAATGTAAATGAAAAACAAAAGGTTGGAAAGGAGACCGAACGAGAAACAACCAAACAAACATCATTACTTTCAGAAACACACAAGGACATCTGGAAGTGCTTTGACGAGCTGATTGACAATACAAGCAACACGACACTGATAGCAGCATTGATGAAGAAAAAGATGTCATGGAAACTATGGAATCCTGTGAAGTTTTTCATCGGATAGAAGTCATATAACTATGACAAGTCCTGGCAGTGTGACCAAAACCCCCCGAAAAATCAAATTGAGCAAGGTTTTGAAAGCAGAAATGGAAAAATATCTTGATGAACCACTTTTACCATGACAGAACAGCCCAATAAGGTGGTGGAGTATGAAAAACAACAAATATCCACACTTAAAACCTCTGGTTATCAAGTATCTCAGTGCACCACCCAGTTCTGTCAGCTCAGAATGTTTGTTCAGTGCAGCAGCCAAGATTTACATAGACAATCGAAACAGACTACTGCCTTCAAATGCGGAGAAACTGCTATTTCTCATGAAAATATGAATAGAAATACAACAAGTAGTACTATTGTTTAATATGTATGTTTTATGTTTTAAAACAGCATTATAAAGGCCCCTATATATATATATATATATATATATATATATATATATATATACTAGATAAACAATATTTGTTTAGTATTCCTAAAAGGTACCTTATATTCAAATACCTGCATAATTTAGAACTGAAATTCAAAATTAAAATTAATTGATTAACCTTTGAAGTATGATCATTAATAACTTCCAAACTACTGGTGGATTTCCATAAATGTGGTATCCATGGGATGATACCATCACTGCACAAAAATTAAGCATTTTTTTTAAGTTTTTAATTTATGATTTTTTAAATGTTTTTTTTCATTTTATGCAAAAATTGTTATAACTGAACATGAGTAAATTTATTTACCAAAAAAAAGTTTTAAACTATC
>JAJOZX010005111.1:0-10000 GCA_023014485.1 Bathynomus jamesi
GCGTATTTTTAACCAAGTTATGCAATTCTAAGTATTGGACTATACGATCCCTAATTATTGATTCCAGTAGCTTACCTACAACAGGCGTTAAACTGATTGGTCTATCATTTCCCGCCGCACCTTTATCGCCTTTCTTAAAGATAGGTGTTACATTTGCTAACTAAATTACTAACTAATAACTATGGAAGTAGTTACAAACATGAAACTTCACACACATATTGATTACGTCCCCAGGTTGTGCAACTGGATGTTAATAAATTAAATAATTAAAATTACTGGGCCCGAAGACCCCAGCACCGCGATTAAACTACAGAAAAGAACGCAGCCGTGAAAATTTTGAGCGTCACATTGTATCAAGATTTCTGAATCTTAAGATTTTCATGACTAATTATTTGGTCAATAAAACTATAGAAAAGAACACTGTCATGAAAATCTCGAGCTTCACATATAATTAAAACTAGCGGAGTGACAGTCGTTGTCAGGGTGGATGTTGAACGCTATATATATATATATATATATATATAACGTAAAGAACGACGCTTGTATAGGAGATATTCCGCGCAAGACGAGAAAGAGAAAACAACAAATGAAAAAATGAAGTACCACCTGGGAACCGAACCCGGGATCTTCCGATTGCCGGTCAGACGCGATACCACTACACCATGGTCTTCACTCTTCCAAATGCCGTAATTCCTCTACATACTCGCAGAAACCAATGCCCCAAGGGGGCACCTCCCGCATGCCGTAACATTATATACATTCAACTGCAAAGAACACGCAGTATAAATAACGTAAAGAACGACGCTTGTATAGGAGATATTCCGCGCAAGACGTCGTTCTTTACGTTATTTATACTGCGTGTTCTTTGCAGTTGAATGTATATATATATATATATATATGCCCGGGGTAGGTCAACTGAATGCCCGGTTAGGTTAATTGTACGCCTTTGACGATTGGTTATGTTTAGTCGTGATATTTTCGTTAGCTTATAGCGTTCAACATCCACTCCGGCAACGACGGGTTGCTCCGCTAGTGTTAAATAAAAATAATTTTCCATTTTCAAATCTGTCTATTCCTAATTCATGTCATTCTCAATCTCATTCGCGGCCTTTCCCATTTTGGTCCCGGTTAGGTTACGATTAGTTAAGTTAGGTTATGATTGGTTTGGATACGATAACTTAGGTTCTGCTTGGTTAGGCTAATGTTAGGTTGGGTTCTGATTGGTTAAAATAATTTAGGTTAGGAAATATTAAACAATGCCACGCAGCTCCGTTTCAGCGACGAAAACATTTTTGCTTCCCAAATCAAGACACACTTTTCTCAAATGTGTATTTTTTTCACTTTTGTACATTCTTACTCGTGGCATTGAGGAAACATTTACATTGAGGAAACATTTACAAAATTTACTGCCCTTAAAAGGCATCGTCTGAAGGGATGTAAAGACGCAATACGAAGTAGGAAAACTACTTCATTACCATCTGCCCTTGAAAGGATACGACATATACCCATACCCATCAATTTGTCTGTTTTTAAACATAATATTCGTTTGATTTATCTATCAGGGGTCAGGTGAGTGAGATAGCCAAGCAATTAGTCCACCTCTTCCGATCCATTTGGGTGGGAAGAGTTGATTCAAGACAGAAAAAATAAGTAATTATTTTATGGCAAAAAAATTATTGTAAATATTAATAATGTAATATTTTTTACC
Source organism: Bathynomus jamesi (assembly GCA_023014485.1). Lineage (NCBI taxonomy): Eukaryota > Metazoa > Arthropoda > Malacostraca > Isopoda > Cirolanidae > Bathynomus > Bathynomus jamesi. The sequence goes on from JAJOZX010005111.1 coordinate 1,709, forward strand.
AATAAAGTTTATTAATATTATTATTATTATTATTTTAGAAAGTCGATATTAGCCTGTGTCTTTATAAAGGATTTACATTTAATTTCCAATATTGTGAATAGTTTTTTATTTTCATTACTGAGTTTCTTAATAATAATTCTAGATAAAAATTTGCAGTATGCTAACAATACTGTCTTCATTTTTTCTTCTGCTGACGCATTTCGTTCATACACTTTGAACATCTTCAGAGCTCTATACATAATTTTAAAGTAAAATGGGTTATATATATTTTTTTTTATTGTAAATTTGATACAATTTCAAAATAATTTAAGAATATTCGAAAGTTCATTAAATTTTATATTAATTTTCGGTTTTTCATTTTAATGTAAAAGGCTTGGGCAATTTTTAGTTTTTGTACGTTATGTGATGAGTAGAAGATTGGAAAGGTTTGAGAGATATTTTTTTAATTTAATATTTTATGATCTACTCCGTAATGTTCGTTAATTTTACTCGGACGATATTTATGTTGGTACGCTCTCTCTTTAATGTGGTTTGTGGCGTAACTAATGTAAGTCGACGTACAGTCAACTACAGGACACATAAATTGGTACACCACACGATATTGCTTATCAGGGTTTTAGTTACGCGTCGAAAAATGGCTCGATAACTTTTTGTTTTTATAGTATACCTTTTGGTTAGCTTCCGCCCGAATTGTTCATTCTGACGAAGGTCAAGCTTTTCACTCCACCTTAGACCTACAGTTTAACGTGGAATCCGAACCACGCCCCATCAGCAGCCCAGCGTCTTAACCACTAGGCCACCTAGGGTACCCATTTATCTACCAACCACTTTCTTTTTTTATTGTGTAGAAGGATGAACAGCTGGGTTTTGCTGCGCGCCGGCTGCCATCGGGTCTCGAACCCGGGGCCGATGGATTCGTAGTCAGCGATGCTAACCACTACACCACCGAGGCGCGTGTTAACATTGATAATTTTTTCTTTATCCATTGGTTTTATGTGCCTCTTTAATATATTGTTTAGACATTTTTCTTCATGTTTTAGTCTTGTTGGGTTTCTTGGTTCGAAGTCAAATTTTATATCTGTATTTTTATTTTTATTTTCATCCTCGCCCTTATTTTTGTTATATAAATTTGTTAGAGTTCGGTTTACGATATTATCGATTAAAAATAGCGGAAAATCACTGTTTATTAGATTTTGCTTTATTCTCTCAATTTCTTGATTAAATAGTTGCCAACTTGAGCATATATTGAAAGCTCCGCGCACGAGTGTTTTAATTATTGATAGTTTATATTTTTCTGGTAAGTATGAATTATAATTTAAATACGTTCCTTTGTCCGTTGGTTTAACACGTACACCACCCGTTAAACATCCATTTTGACCACTGTATATATTAATGTTCATGAAGTCTTCGAATGAATAAAGGAATGCGGTTATTGTTTTTAAATAGTATCAAGGTATCGTCGCCATATCTCATATACAGTTTTGGGTTGTAGAAGTTGTTTTCTTTCATTATTTTATTTTCTAAGTTTGACATATAAAAGTCCGCGAAAGTAGGTCCTAATGGTGTGCCCATAGCAACACCATCTATCCGTACGTAGGTTTCATCACAGAATCTAAACGGACTTTTTGTACAACACAAAATAAGTAATTGTTTCATATCTTCTTTTTTTAATGTTGGTGCAATTCTATTCTTCTATCTTATTCTTAAATAAAAGCTTAAGAGAATTCAAAGATGACATTGAGTTTAAACATTTAAATAAATTACACAAACTTTATGGAGGAACAATTATACAGAAAAACAAAGAATCAATAGTGACTAATTTATCAAATTATGAACCTAATGAACACGAATCTAATATACTTGACAAAGGATTAAATTTTGGGCTTAGGAAACCATCTAAAAAGATAGAAAAACAAATTGAAACCGAAAGATTTTATGAAAAAATTAAATACAATGAACATAATGGTAAAATAAATGGGATTAATGATGATGAACTTAAAACGAAATTAAAAACCTTTTCAATCTCATTTATTGAGAATAATAATCATGGAAAATTAACCAAAAATGAATATGACGCGATATCATCTCTTAGAAACAATGACGAAATCATAATAAAAAAATCTGCTAAAGGTAATAGTACTGTTATATTGAACGAGAATGAATATAATAATAAATTAAGAGATATTGTCAGCAATAATAGTAAATTTTGGAAATGTGATTTTAACGCAACACTTAAAACAAAAAATGAAATAAATAAAATTGCGAATTCAATAAATGACGTAAACATCTCCAAATTACTAAAACGATCGTGAAGTTATAATGATGGTCATCTTTATGGACTATCTAAGATTCATAAAAACTCTACTAATCCACCATTACGCCCCGTCATCTCAATGAGCGGAACTGTCACGCGTGATATCGCTCAGTTTTTAAATAAGATAATAAGATTGTATCTTAACAAAAATTTTATTATAAATTCTACGACCGAAACACTAGCTAAATTAGTTAACTTAAAAATAGCCAACGCTGAACAACTCGTTTCTCTTGACGTGGAATCACTTTTTACAAATGTACCAGTCATGGAAACCATAGAAACAGAGCCGGATTTAGACGTGTGGAGGCCCTGGGCAGCCTCCATGTGGAGGCCCCCCTACCTTAGGGGAAGACATAATTGAAGTCATCCATAAGATTCATAATATAATTAACATACATACACTTTCAAAACATCGTGCACTCTTGTGTCTGTCCATTCCACTCATTTCTGCAAAAAATGAAAGCCTCGGGTTACTCGGGTATTCCATTATAGTGAGAGTAGGCCTAAAAGAGTAATAAAAACAAAATAATAATCAGTACACAACAAATAGTAATTGGTAAAAGTTTATGTACTACAGTGGTATTGGATGCGCGTGTTTTTTTGTTGATCATCTATCGGGTTTTTCTAGTTTCGGGTTTTTTCTATTTTGATAATGGCTTGTCAATATGTGGAGGCCCCCAAGATGTGGAGGCCCATGGGCAGCTGCCTACTTTGCCCACTCCTAAATCCGGCCCTGCATAGAAATAATTTTGGACAATGTTCACAATAATCAAAATTTAATTGCACCAACCTTAAAAAAAGAACATATGAAACAATTACTTATTTTGTGTTGTACAAAAAGTCCGTTTAGATTCTGTGATGAAACCTACGTACGGATAGATGGTGTTGCTATGGGCACACCATTAGGACGTACTTTCGCGGACCACCAAGATCATCAAAACCATTAAGAATTCGAAGGCTACTGGACCAGACAACATATCTAACATACACCTTAAATACTTGGGCCAACAAGGAATATTAGCTCTCACAAATATCAGCACATATTCATACCAACACTGTATTATTCCTGACATATGGAAACAAGGTAAAATTATTACACTAATCAAACCAAACAAAAATCCAACAGAACCAGCTTCCTATAGACCCATTACTTTACTATGCACACCTTCCAAAGTAACAGAAAGACTAATCTTACAAATCACCAACCCACACATTCCACTATCGCCTACTCAACATGGATTCAGACCTCACCACTCAACCACGACATTACTCACTAACCTCACGCAGCACATCATGGATGGCATCAACTTCAGACGACCAGCTCAACGTACACTATTAGCAACAATAGACATTAGTAAAGCATTTGATGCTATCCCACGCTTCCCTCTCATAACCAAAATACTCAACACAAACATGCACATTAACACCAAAAGGTGGCTGAGCAACTATCTTTCAGGAAGATACTCACATGTCACATTTAATGGCAAGTCATCCAAAAACAAGATTTTTCCGAACGGGGTCCCTCAAGGCTCTGTTCTCTCACCAACACTCTTCAACGTATACATGCATGACATTCCAACACCCATAGATAACAAGCTTACATTATCATCATATGCAGATGACATCACTCTAACATCCACCCACAACAACATCGACACCGCTACAAATAACCTACAAACATACATAAACAGTATACAAGACTGGCTCACACACAATAGACTCAAAGTAGCGCCCACAAAATCAACCATCACCTTGCTTACAAGCAACACAAAGGAACACCAGGTAATTCCACAGCTTACACTAAACAACATCAACATTCCACACACTCACAGGACCAAAATACTTGGGGTCACATACAACACATCATTATCTTTTGCAAACCACATTCAGGATATTAAAAACAAATGTACGTCAAGACTTAACACGCTTAGGGTACTAACAGGTACAAACTTTGGACACCAGCAGGAAACAACATCACTCATATACAAACAATATATTCGCTCAGTTATGGACTATGCTAGCCCATGCTGGGCACACATTATCTCAAACACACACATAAACACCTTACAGACAATACAAAACAACGCACTTCGTATCATTATAGAAGGCACTCAAACAACACCAATAGAACACCTGCACACAGAAACAAAAATACTGAAAGTTAGGGAACATTTAGACATGAGGGGAACACAATTCATGGCAGCAGCGACAACTAACCCACAACACCCTTGCCACTACATGTACAATCACGCACCGACACCTCGCACCATTAAGGTAACACCAGAGAGACATTATAACCAAATACTCCATTCCATACCACGCCCCACAGACATCACGCAGTACAGAAAACACATACACACACACACACCTAACCCACAAAGCACTGACACGACTCGGTCCGAATGCGGTCCTAGGTGCGAAGTCGCCACCCATTAACAGGTCAGAGATCAGCCTGAGCAGATCGGATCGAGTTAACTTAGAACGATTCCGATGTGGACATCACCCCAACTTACTAACATATAAACGGTTCTAGGACAGTTCATACCAGGACAGCTCATACCAGGACAACTTATACCCAGACAACTCATACCCGGACAACTCATACCTAGGACAACTCATATCTAGGACAACTCATACATAGGACCAGAAAAAAAATGAAAATTTAATGAAAACATTTATTTTGTAAAATTAAAAATTAAATTTAAACATTTAGAATTCATGCAAGTTATTAATGAAAACATTTTGAAATGAAAACATTTATTTTGTAAAATTAAAAATTAAATTTAAACATTTAAAATTCATGCAAGTTATATATATATATATATATATATATATATATATATATATATATATGCCCAGTTAGGTTCATTGAATGCCCGGTTAGGTCAATTGAATACCAGGTTGGGTTCATTGAATGCCCAGTTAGGTCAACTGTACGCCCTTGACGATTGGTTAGGTTTAGTCGTGATATTTTCGTTAAAACTAACGAAAATATCACGACTAAACCTAACCAATCGTCAAGGGCGTACAGTTGACCTAACCGGGCATTCAAATTTTATCCTATGTAAATAATGGTTCTCTATTTATTATATGTTTGCAATAAATAATAAATTTGTTGTTATTGTTTTCTTATCTTATTTCGGTTAATTTGCAGAGTTTAAACTTTCGGGGTGGATATAGATGAAAAGATCAACATTGGGGTGGTAATTGTTGAAGAGAGTATGAGTTGTCCTAGGTATGAGTTGTCCTAGGTATGAGTTGTCCGGGTCTGAGTTGTCCGGTATAAGTTGTCCGGGTATGTGTTGTCCTGGTATGAGCTGTCCGGTCACGCATATAAACACAGACTAGACAACTCCATAGACGACACCTGCCACCTGTGCCACGACACACCACAAACAGTTGAACACATTATGACAGACTGTACCGCTCTAGCACAACAACGAACACAACACAACATCACTAGTGCGCTGAACCTCTGGTCCACTTCGAAGAGGGCGATCGGTTACGTGCGTGCCGCCGGCTTGCTCGATCAGGGTGGGGCTGATCGGCTAAACAACAACAACAACAACTTTCGCGGACTTTTATATGTCAAACTTAGAAAATAAAATAATGAAAGAAAACAACTTCTACAACCCAAAACTGTATATGAGATATGGCGACGATACCTTGATACTATTTAAAAACAATAACCACATTCCTTTATTTATTCGAAGACTTCATGAATTAAGTAAATTAAAATTCACATTTGAACCTTCCTTGAATAATACACTCTCTTTTCTCGACATTAATATACATTGGTCAAAATGGATGTTTAACGAGTGGTGTACGTGTTAAACCAACGGACAAAGGAACGTATTTAAATTATAATTCATACTCACCAGAAAAATATAAACTATCAATAATTAAAACACTCGTGCGCGGAGCTTTCAATATATGCTCAAGTTGGCAACTATTTAATCAAGAAATTGAGAGAATAAAGCAAAATCTAATAAACAGTGATTTTCCGCTATTTTTAATCGATAATATCGTAAACCGAACTCTAACAAATTTATATAACAAAAATAAGGGCGAGGATGAAAATAAAAATAAAAATACAGATATAAAATTTTACTTCGAACCAAGAAACCCAACAAGACTAAAACATGAAGAAAAATGTCAAACAATATATTAAAGAGGCACATAAAACCAATGGATAAAGAAAAAATTATCAATGTTAACACGCGCCTCGGTGGTGTAGTGGTTAGCATCGCTGACTACGAATCCATCGGCCCCGGGTTCGAGACCCGATGGCAGCCGGCGCGCAGCAAAACCCAGCTTCATCCTTCTACACATAAAAAAAGAAAGTGGTTGGTAGATAAATGGGTACCCTAGGTGGCCTAGTGTTAAGACGCTGGGCTGCTGATGGGGCGTGGTTCGGATTCCACGTTAACTGTAGGTCTAAGGTGGAGTGAAAAGCTTGACCTTCGTCAGAATGAACAATTCGGGCGGAAGCTAACCAAAAGGTATACTATAAAAACAAAAAGTTATCGAGCCATTTTTCGACGCGTAACAAAAACCCTGATAAGCAACATCGTGTGATAAGCAACATCGTGGTGTACCAATTTACGCGTCCTGTAGTTGACTGTACGTCGACTTACATTGGTTACGCCACAAACCACATTAAAGAGAGAGCGTACCAACATAAATATCGTCCGAGTAAAATTAACGAACATTACAGAGTAGATCATAAAATATTAAATTAAAAAAATATCGGGTCAATCCCAGAATAGGCACCTGATGTACCTGAATCCCAGATGAAGCACCTGCGTTCAACCTCAATCCCAGAATAGGCACCTTGCAAGGAATTAAATAAAAAAAACCTGATGATTACAAAATTTATTGTTTATACAAAGTTTATTACAAATGTAATAAAGGCAAAGTTATAAAAGGTTTAAAGTGGTTTAATGAATAAAGAAAAATTTTAGATATTATAAATTCCTGCAATATGAACCCGAATGTTTCTGAATCCATCTGAAGCAAATCTATCTTGCCACATAAATTGGTATAGATATAGGTTAGGTTAGGTTAGGTTAGAGTTGATTTTTTCAAATATTGATAAAAACAATGAAATTATATCTCTGAAAACTGTTTATATTTTTTCTCCTCAATCCCAGATTAAGCACCTGTGTTTTGCCTCAATCCCAGATTAAGCACCTAAAAATGATTTCAGGTGCCTATTCTGGGATTGATCCAAAATATCTCTCAAACCTTTCAATCTTCTACTCATCACATAAGGTACAAAAACTAAAAATTGCCCAAGCCTTTTACATTAAAATGAAAAAACCGAAAATTAATATAAAATTTAATGAACTTTCGAATATTCTTAAATTAATTTCAAATTGTATCAAATTTACAATAAAAAAAAATATATATATATAACCCATTTTACTTTAAAATTATGTGTAAAGCTCCGAAGATGTTCAAAGTATATGAACGAAACGCGTCAGCAGAAGAAAAAAAGAAGACAGTATTCTTAGCATACTGCAAATTCTTATCTAGAATTATTATTAAGAAACTCAGTACTAAAAAATATTCAGAATATTGGAAATTAAATGTAAATCCTCTATGAAGACATAGGCTCATATCGACATTATCATTATTATTATTATTATTATTATTAATATTATTAATAATATTTTTATTATTTTAAAGAAAAGAAGAAAATTTGGTTCCACGATTTTTCCTTTAATTTTAATTAAAAAATATTTACTAAAATAATTAATTAAATTTTAAAATAAGAAAAAACTTTATTTTGTATTAATTAAAAAAAAAATTTAATTTGATCAATTTAAAGTTTTTATACGCAATTTTTACGCAAGAATTCGTGATTTTAAAAGCTTAATTTTGCTTTTAGCATTTTCCTATTAAAATTTATCATTTTATTTTATTTATATTCGCCATTGATGTTTCTTCGAACAAAAAATTATCCTCAAATGCGA